>JABJVR010048329.1:0-24784 GCA_025773905.1 Chitala chitala
GAGAAAAATGTGGAGAGGCAGAGGATGAGTGACGGCAAGTCTGCAGGTGGCCTCCAGATGTGGGGGTCTCCCAGGCGGGGTGCCTGTTAGAAAGGGAACAGAAACGCACACACCAACACACATACACACATGCACGCACACACACACACTGCACTGTGACAGCAGCCATCTGGCTACACAGAGGAAGCGGGATATGGCAGCAGCAGCAGGACCCCCCCTCCAACAGAGCAACAGTGGGCCTCCACCCAGAGCACTGCGTAGATTTACAGCCCCTCCCCTTCGCGCCCCTCCCTCCCTCCCCACAGCCTGTCACACGGCTATTAGCCCCCCCTGCACATACAGTGCAGTTTGGCTCTTTAGCCATGAACGCCGCGAGTTTTTCTGTGTTCCCCACAGCACAGCACTGGAAGACAGCACACTGCACCAGGTACCACACTGCACCAGGTAACAGTGTCAAGCCATTGCTCTGCCCCTGAACGCTGCTTTCAGGTGAAACCCTGCAAGTGAGCATTACAGTCACCCCCCCTACACACACACACACACACACACACACACACACACACACACACACACACACACACACACACACACTGACAACTGTGTGTAATTCAGCTTTGAAAACTCAAGTTCCAACTTCACACTTCCTGACACTTGACCGTGGGGCTAATTAGTGCTGATGTCACACACAGAGAGCGCATTCCTGGCCAATAAAAAAAGGCCGTGCCCTGGTCGACGGCTGACCCCACAGCAGACGCATTCATGCTTTGCTTAACTACAGCCGGCAGGCATGGACCCACACAAACGCGTAAAAACCCATAAACAGGAATTCCAGCGTAATTGACTGCGGCGGAGGATTCTGGGAAATGGCGAAAGTGGATCTGGGCTCTTATCAAGCACGGCCAACTGCCAGCACACTTAAGTGCTTAAACAGCCTGACCCAGCTAACGACATAATAAGGAGAAAAGGAAGGCTGGCCGCAGTGCCCTCCCAGTGAAGGCACCACAGTCTTCAGCACCGCTAAAACTGGCACACAGAGTGGCACATGGACAGAGAGACGGGCATATGAATGCCTGTTTTGATGACCCGGAGCCTTACAGTCACTTTTTCTTTACTGTCTGTTTATGTCAAAGCTGGTTTTGTTTGTTCTATTAGAGGCACAACGCATTGACGGGTGTGTGTGTGTGTGTGTGTGTGTGTGTGTGTGTGTGAGTGCGCACTTTGGGTATGCCACGTAAGGAGAAGCTGATTGCACCTGGGCATGGGCACATTTATGTGCTTGAGTGCAGGATCCCACAAGACAGAAGTTGCCCCCTGTCCCTCTATCCTGCTCAGGTGGCAGGCAATCCGCTAACACTTAAATCCCCATGCCCCCCACGTGTGCCTCGCCCCCCCCCCCCCCTCATTCTCTCCTCTGTGCCTCTGGACAGACTTGCAGCATCCAGCTATCACCTGGATCAGAGGACACGGCTGTAAGATGTAGGTCTGCATTAGGAGAAGAAACATCTAAACCTGAAAGTGAAGATCACCAAGATGTTCTTAAGGCCAAGACAAAGAAAGTGCTACCCTAAAACCTGAACCTCATACAGCCCCGTTCAGAAAACAACAATTAGCCAGCACTAATTCCATTAATAAGTCACTTTTTTAGTGCACGAAATGAATGTTAGCGTTTCAGAACGCCAAAGGTACCAGGTAACCGCACCTGCTGAGGCCCCGTAATCCGCCATCCGGCAGGTGTCTGTTTTCTGCGGATAAATAATTCAGGGCGACCTGGCCGGCATGAGGACTTGCAGACAAAAGTAAAGGCAGGCAGATGAGCGGACAGCCCGGGTCCTCTCTCTCACTGTGTCTGTCTCTTGCCCGCTACCTCCACGACAGCAGGGCAGGGGGGACAAGGGAAAGAAAAGAGAGAGACGCAGCTGTTTCATCTCTTTTTATTAGTTCCTCCCAGCCCCCCTCTTTGGCCTCCATCTGCATATAAGACCCCCATTGTTGAGTTGGTGGTTGTTAGATGTGGTGTGTGTTGGGGGGGTTGTTGGCTGGCAGGCCACTACCAACTTGCACTTCCTTTTAGCCTGAGTACAAATAATCTGGCTGCAGTCACTCAGAGGGCACCCACCCGAGCCTGGCAGGGCTGTTATGGACATGGTGGAGCTGAGCTCCCGAAAGAACGAGGCAGGAAGGGAAAGCCGCGCGGAAGAACAGCAGCGGCAAGCAGGGGTTAAGGAGTGTGCCCGAACAAGGCGGCTAATTCCCCGCTGTCCTCTGTAAAATAGAGCCTCTGATTAACTGAGGACACAGAAGGTCTTAGGGCTGGCTTCTGTCCAAAACTAACGTTGACCGACATCTTCCCAGTCAACAGTGCACATTTAACGTCATTAACTTCTGTTGCAGAAGCAGGCATCTTTCTGTGCTCCAAAGATTATAAAGCTATGTATACGACGTCCTTGCCCAAAAATACACTTCAGGACACGTGACATACAAAGCCACTTTTGTGCAAGTAGCATCTACCTGACGTTGTGTGTGATGCCCATGGAATTATTTAAACGAGCTCCACCCATGTTCTCCTCTTACAGCGGAATTAGACTGCCCAGAAGGCTGAGTGAGCACATGAATCATTGGATTAGGCCCTTCGTCTATCCAGAAGACATCGTAGTGGGATAGCTGGGTTAAGGACCTGTAGCTCGGCAACTTGACCCAGTGCGTGAGGCAAGACAACTTGTAACCAAAAGCAGAAGGCAAGCATTCAGTCAAACGACATCTTGTGATGAAATACTCAGAAACCGTAGCCTAACCGTTCTGCAATCTCTAAAGCTGAGCCATATTATTTAAACTCTTGGACACGGACTTTCTCACAGCCCATCTTCACCGACTGCAGCCATTCCACAGAAAACCTCCAGCACAGAACTGGGAGTACCAGCAGGGCCTGTGCCCCGCCCTAACCCAGAGTCACGTGACACTGACCTGCATTGCTCCCAGCGTGTCTGACTGACATTTCCACGGCCAATACAAGCTGTCTTCCACTATGGCTGGTGAGAATTGACGCGGAAGCCGTTGGCCTGTCTGTTTATAGTTTGAGCTGCTTATACTGTCAGCCAACCAGTGAAAGCATAAGTCCCCCCCCCCCTTTATCTTCTGTCTTTCTCAGTCTAACACACAGTCAGCCAAACCTCTCTACAATTCATCCTAGTCTATCCGAAAACAAAACTTAGCAGCATGACACACTGCAAAGTAAACGTTTTCAAAATAGCAGGCATTAGCTCAAAAATAAAAAAATACATTGTGGGCTTCTAGAAAATTCCATCGAATACCTGATATGCAAGAAAATCACGAACAATGGTGTTTCAACTCGAATACCGTATAATGACAACATTTACTTATTCAGGATGCTATTTAACGTTTAAAAAACGTTTGTTTAAAAAAGATGAATAGCTCATCTATTTTTTTTTAAAGTGCACTTTTAATACATAGCGTTTTTCATTTCTTTCTCTTCCACAGAGTCAGCCAAAGGCTACCCTTTTAACTAAACATGCATACAGCCAATGCAAATTCAAAGTAATTTCCACAGGACCCCACTTCAACTAAACCTTTCTGTTACTTAAATGAGGAGATAATCTTGCTGTGATTACGACCAAAACCCAGGTTGCCTAGCAACTCACAATTAAGGAGCACGCTTTCAGATCACTTTTGCAGGCTGGCCGTTATCAAGGGGAAATTACTGAAGCAACAAATGTCAGACACATGCAAATGAGTTTGTTGTGCTGAAAGAATGTTTTAACTCGAGGAAAGCAGCATGCACGACCTTGTCGTTTCTCAGTAGTTTGAACGAAAAAAAAAAACATCAAAAACATGAAGGCGGATTTCCAGCCATTAATTCTACTCACCCACCAGACTCAAACAGCCCCCACAGCGCTGATAATATTGCTGAAGCACTTTGGGGACAGTGGGAAAACCGTGAGGAAGGAGAGTTTAATTAAACTTGACAGCGCGTGATCCAAACATGAGGGCAACACTCGGACCTATTCGTGCTCCAGATGGGCCTGAAAAACTCGGGCAGGATGAACGTGGTACAGTACGGCATCTCCGGATTATGGCGTGCCGCAGAGGTGGAACGTGGGGAGGCTGCAAGTCGGTAGGCTCCTGCCGTGACACCATGTGGACGGCTGAATGTGGACAGAGACAGGGAGAGTTTCACTGCAGCACCAGGGCCTTTTAAACAAAAATATTCACTGTCGGAATTCAAACGATAAATTTGAGGGCCGACTCTGAAACGAGCCACGTTTCCAGCTGCCTTTAAGCCTCCGATCCTGTTACAGAGCAACACTGCAGAAACGCTGCTGGGGTAATGAAGAAGGTAGCCGTGGAAATGAATCATCGAGCATTTAAATACCCCCTCAACATACTGTATTCAAGAAAAAAAGCATCAAAACCTCTGACCCCCACCAGAATAAGAACTTCCAAATTGAAAAGATGTAACACATATGTCTAGAATTTCTATTCCATTCCATTCCTTTCCAGGCAGAAATTCCAAAAGTTGAACAAAGAGCAACATGGGTTTACTGTGAGTCCTGGCTTGCAGAGATTTCGTATCGGCAGCACATTCTGACAATCCCGAACACCTTTTGTGACTCTAAGGGCATGCAAAAGATTGTACAAATAATTAAAAGGACCTTGTACAATACTGGGTGACTGTGAACACAACCAAACAGCTGAACTGGACTGAACAGGAATAAATGCTATGCTTCGGTTGCACAGAACTGAGATAAATACCAGTAAATTCTATTGGCATCGCCCTGTGATAGCATACAGTCTACATCAAAACACCAGACCAGTTCTGTGGGTTTCTGTCAGTAGATTTCCCCAGCACAACTGCACTCAGATTTTATGATACTGCCTTGGGTCCACCAGGGGTGTTTAGCCAATGGATGCTGGGAAATTATTAGAGGGTGTGATGGGGTTAACGAGATGGATTAACTCACCCCAATCCACACTGTTCCCACTCCAATTTCTTTCAGCCTATTAAAAACACATTTCTATTCAAAACAGGTCTCCCTAACCTACTAAGACTCAGGAAAACATGCAGGTGTAGTTTAGTAAAGATCAAGGCACCGTAAAATCACTGTAAATGCTGAACTACAGAGGAGCAGCACTGAGAAACTGGTGAGGGGATAACGTCTGCCCAGCGTTAATTAGCTATCTGGTAATTTATGACAGTACACTTTAGGACACTGATGAGTTTGGGAAGCTGGCTAGGGGCCAGGCCCTGTGTTGCACATTGCCTGTGATCCGTTTTGAGGAACAAAACAGGTTGTGATTTAGCACGACTGGCATTGATAACTCGCCCATTGTAGATATAAAGCAACCCCCCCAAGCTCATCCATTAGTGACTGGGAGAAGAGCTGCACTCCCTCCAGCAAGTGACATAAGACAACAGGAAAAAAATGACGCACGGGGCTGTGCTGTCAGTCAAACTGCATGTTAGTGTTTCAGTGACGGACAGAGAGTAATACAGTCAGAGAGGGTGCTTTTGTAAACATGCCACGAGACAAGACACCCAAACCAGCCAGACTGCATGGTCTGGATCTCTCACTGACCAATCATCCAACACCCCCACAGCCCCTACACATTGTGCCTCCCCATAACCAAACTCCATGCTTATTCCATCATTTCTCTGCCTTTCCATCATCTTTTGATTGATACCTCCCTGTTGACAGGTTTATCATTTACCGTGATGTGTAAAGAACCGACGTCTTTCCAGAAAAGAAGGCTTGAAAATAAAACCTCAGAAGATGCGGGTAGCTTCAAGCACTTGTCATCGCTGTTGCCAACCTCCTTTGGTCCTCAGTCACCAGAAAAGGGCCTCTTCACTTCCTTGAGCCCCTCCACTGACCATTTCAGGGTTGGGTAGTGCTATCTTGTGCTCTCATGAGCTCACACACTCTGGCAGAGCACTTGAAACTACAATGTTGGGCGTTGGTTCTATAGAGTGCGGCCAGACCACTTAAATCATTCTTGGCAAAACACGAGATGCGTTTCTCCATGAAAAAGTCACCGGCCCACAGAGAACTGCTGTTCATCACGAACTGGACTGCATACAGCCATTACATGGTAAACAAACATGGAAGCGTGACTGCTTCTGATAGCAGAGCTGGTCGTGTTTGACGAGTGTATTAAACAGGAGCTATAAGCAGCTTGTACTGTGTGGCGAGGCCTTGCTGTAATTTTAACAAAGAGGTTAAGCCTCACAGTACAATATTTGCTTTTGAAATGCAATTGATCAGCTGACCGCATTGCAGAACGTGTCTGCGTTTCAGTAAAGGTGTCCTTCTGCGCCAGCAAGAACATTCATCCCCACCACCCCCAGCTCTTCACCAGCCCTTAAGTTCAGTCCTGCATTTGCATCGCACAGCGTAAATATTTTTCTTACAAATTCAGCCGTCTGTCTCGGCAACGAGGTTGCCAGAAGTTTCAAGAGCTGGATAATCGCCAAATAACCCCACCCACTGCGACCACAATGCAGGGACCCCTGGGTTAGAAGGAATGCTAGTTGAAGTCAGCTAACAGTGAACATTGCATAAATTATACAAAGGAGTGGGCACATTTATACAAAGGGAGAGGGAGAGACTATCCCTGTTTCCACTAAGATTGCAGAGCTGAAAGGCTCACATTACTTTACGAAACATATACAGAGGCGAAGTCCCGACTTTGACAGTAAGATCCTCATAAATACAGAAATCAAATAAGTACATAATCACACAAGAAAGTTGCCAAACACAGTCCCATCGCTGTTACATGCACGGATTAACTTTCAGACGTGCCTGGGAACAGCCGTGTTGCCGATCGATAATTTCAACAGTCAGTCTGAGTCTCTATGTAAAGAACTTCAAAAGAGAGGCATTCTGAGCAGAGATGAGCCATGTTGTGCTACGCACAAGTATTTAAAAAGACCACTTTGTGTGAGTTGTGTTAGGATCGATGTATAGAACACTGACATTCCGTTTATACGCAGTTTCCATTTGAAATGCAAATGGATTTTAGATTAAGGCCATGCAAGCGTTATGTCATACATCCTCACGACCTACAGCTGCACGGATGACAGACGGACATCAAGCGTGTCTAAACAGTTTTACTTCAGCCAGGCACAAATATTTACGGAGGGTTTTGTAAAGGTGGGAGAACAAACAAAACAGCAGCGAAAGAGCGGACAGCAGTGAAAGCCAGGAATCGGTTTACGGACGGAGGAAGCGCAGCAAGGTTAGGGAAAAGAAGCACGGCGTTACTTGTGTCAGGCGACGCCATGGTGGAAATGATGACGGGGGGCCCGGTGCGTCGGGTCAACTTTTGGGTGGGCGCATTAAGGCTCTGAACTTGCAATGTGCCGGTGGTTGCCGTGGCAACGGCGGTGGTGGCGACAGCTATATTGGCCGCGGGCAGCAGGGAGTTTTCGGGCTGTGCGGCCCCTTTCCGCAGCAGCTGGGGGCTGTGGTGGGGGCTGTGTACGGGTGCTGCAGGGGGCAGGCTCGGTGCTCGCTTCATCAGCTCTATGGGCACTGTGTAGGTCGTAGAGAAGATCTTGGGGGCTGCACCTGGTGTGGCTGCTGCGGGCGGTGGCTGCTGGAGCTGCTGCATGGCAGACAAGGGCAGGCCGGTGTGGGTGTTGTATGTTGGCAGAGGAATGGTCTGGCTCACGGCTCCTCCAAATCCCCCCGGACTGACAGCTAAGCCCCCTAGGGCACGCCCCCCAGGATAGGTTGCTGCCTCCAGGAGGTGCTGGGAAGGGGCACTGCTGGGCCTCCTGTCCGCAACATCTCCAATTCGGGGGGAGAGAAACGGAAGGGCACTGGTGGGCTGCTGGGCGAGGTGGGGATCGATGCTCGTTAGAGCTGGCTGCTGGAGGTACAAGTCGCCACGGTGACTGAAGCTGTTTGAACGACCGCGCAGGGCTCGCTGCTGTATGCCCAGGGGCAGATTTTGCTCCGCCTTACAGCTGAGTGCCACACGGGACAGCACCCGCGCCTGCCCCAGGTTGGGTGCCATGGCTCGGACATCATGGTCCTCCATGACGGCCAGCATGGCGGGCGAGTCAAAGCCCTGCTGGAGCAGGAGGCTGATGGTGTTCTCTGACAGCCCCTCAGCACGCAGCATTGCCAAGAACTCAGGGTTTGCCGTCCTCTTCACATCCACGACGGCATGGGGATGGTGCAGTGGGAGCGTCGTGGGAACCAGTGGGACAGCAGCAGCAGAGACAACCACGCCTGGGTCATATGCATGATCATAGGGCAGCCTCGGAGCTGCAGATGGGGTGTATGCAGGCGGAACCTCCTGGCGAAGGACCATCCCACGCGTGATCGTTCCGTCCGTTCCCTGGGCAGCTGAGCCAGTGGCTGTCTGGGATGGGTCCAGAGGACGTCCACTGATGTCGCTGTAGAGCTGGCGGTTAGCAAGGGGGGGCGGCTCGGCCGTGTACCTGGGAAACGCGGCCTCAGCCCCGTAACGTGCCACCGCTGGGTCCACACCGCGAAGCCTCTCTGGCAACATCTTGGCAGCGAACGGGTCCCTGTACAAGCGGTTCAGCTCGAGAGCTGAAGGAGGAGCAGGAGGGCCGGGAGGAGGTGGCCCAGGGGTGGGGGTGATCATCCTGGACTGTCCTTGATCCCACATGGGCCTGCCCCCAACCGTCATCCCATAATGCGAGGCTGATCGGCTAAGAGGACGGTGCTCAGCCCTATAAAAGCTGCGCGGGTCTGCAGGAGGCTGGCCCGCCAGGCCCGGGTCCAGTGGATAGGTGTCTGGAAGAGGCAAGGAGCTCCTGGGGGCCAAGAACTGCCTGTTGTACCAGTCGTTCAGGTCTGCTGACAGGCTCCTCCTAGCAGGCCTGTGGTCCATAGAGTCCACGTAACCTAAATTGTAGAGCAGGCCATGGGCTGAGTACGGGTCCGGCTTCAGCCCGAGTTCAGGCAGAGCCACTTCGGGGGTGCCGGCGCAGGGGGCTGGCCCGTACCACCCCTGGCCATCACCCCCGTACGGCACCGAATTCCGTCTTGCCGCAATCGTGGCTCTGTGGTGGTGGATGCTTCGCTTGTGCCAGCGCCCCTCATGCCAAACCAGGCGATTCTCGGCTCTGAGTGCAAGTGGCACCCGAGTGCACGCTCGAGACAGGTGCGGGCAAAGCAGCAACAAAGCCGGCCTTAAAGGGGATGGGGCCACAAAAAGGGGACGTGAAGGGAGTCGGGGTATTTAGTTTCATGTCTTCAGTTTCACCTGCTTCAAAAGAATAGGAGGGGGAAAACGAGGTATCGTTTCACCTTATCATCGGCGTTTGAGGGGGGGAGGAGTTCCCCCTCCCCTCGAGGCTGCACTATCAGGTACCTCCACACTAGCAAGCAGCCCGTCAATAATTCAGCCCTGGAAATGGTAGCCGGTGACAAGGAGGGGCTGAGGCCACATCATTACAAGCACACTAACGCACCAACACGTGTGTGCACGCACACGCACACTCACGTTCACACACGAACGCACGCACACAAAACGCACCTTCTAAGTTTAGCTTTACCGTTCCAGAGAGGCTAAAATGATGAGGCGTCCACTTGTGCGAAGTCAGGAGAGGAAAAAAAGAAGAGTAAAAAAAAAACGGGAAGAAAAGAGAGGGGTAGAGGAGTGGTCACACTAATGCGACAGGTTTATCCCAGCCTCTTCTGGTTGGAAGAGTGTAATCACCCCAGCAAATGCCATATGGGATTACAGTCCAAATAAAACCTGATTAACTCCGCTGCCCGCACCCCCTCCCACTGAGACATCACCTGAGCCAGATATATCGCAGCCCTAATACCGCCGGCCGTGTGATAAACAGCGCCTTGCTTCGGTGCTCCTGTGGGGTGTGATTTCTTTCACCTAAACAAAAAGACACTGTCCTCAAGAATATTTATTTATTTATTTTTTAAATAAGGTATGAACACCAGTAAATGTCCTTTCAAAGATAGTAACTTACGAAAAACAGCCATTGTCGGAGGCGTTGTAACAAAATTTTTTTTTTTTTTTTTTTACAATGATTGTCTTTTTATAGAAACGGGCGAATTTTCAGTTTGTACACAATTTTGGTCCATTTTGTGCTTTGATTATAATGGGATTCTGATTTAGACAAATGCAAACCTGCATATCTGTTTGTATAAATATGCATGTGCTTATGGCTACGAACATTAGGACCTTGTCAAATGCCAGCCTGTACCCCTTACCTCACCGTCTAACTCAAAAAGTTAATCGGGGAGCCAGTAGCATCCAAACAAGGAGGAGATTCAAGCCCTTCTTATGAACACTGGCTCTCATGTTAAGAGTGTCACATTTGCAAAGGGAGACCGCAAGTCAGCCAACATCGCTCAATGTCATGCAGCCCTGATGGTGTGGATGACACACATGGAGATAATATGCTAAAACTGACTTTAAAAACCTCTTGAGTTGCTTGGCATTTCTTTTAAAAACTCACATGGATGCTATGGCATGAACCACAGGGAGTGATATTTACCATGAGTAACTATCGGGGTAAACATTGCACAACAGTGTCTAACACTGCCAGGAAGCTAACAAACTTAGTCACAACACACACAGATGCGGAGATCTAAAGAAGTGTAAGATGATACTACAACATAGGCGTGGTTAACCAGCCCGGGAGCCCCCTCCCGTGGGGGAAAGGTGGGTTTTGCTGGGAGCTGATGGATGACAGATGCCATCAGAGACAAGCGGTTGCCCTTTCCGACCTCCGTATCAACCCCACGCCCTACCTGTACGGAGACTGAACGCCACTGTAAAGCGCGAGGAGCTTCGACATGCTGCTTCTGAAGCTGGAAGAGCAAGGTTGATCCCTGCATTTGTAGACAGCCCAGGGCTCTTAACCCGAGCCGCATCCTCGACAGCTCCGTGTCGCAAAGAAACAAAAACAAAAATGCAACAGCCGGCAAATCAGCGGCTTCCATCAGAGGCAGATTGATGGCGGGTCGACGAGGTCCGGTGTCAATGACCCACGTCCCTCTTCCCTGTGGTCGCTCTGATTCACCGTCCGATTTTATCTCGAGACAACCTCGCACCACCCAATTTGGCAAGAGGGGGAGGGCGCTGCCTCTATTAGTGATGAAAAAAATAAAACTTACACGGAGAAAAACATACACAAGAGGGAGGTGCTGAGAGGAGGAGGCCTGATTTATTTCACAGCACTTTCGCCACATTATTACTCAACAAGGCGTCCAGGCCGGCTTGCGTTGTCTATCAGCTGAAAAATGGACTATTAATCAGGGTGTCGCATCTCTCCAAGGCAACCGGCAGAGATAACTATTTTTAATAAGCCCCCACATTAAATGTCACTCATATCTACGCTTCCTGCCAAAACATTAATAAAACATCTCGAGCCAGCTGCTGGTTAGTGCACCACACCGGAACATGCAGAGTGAACGCCACGGCTTTCCCTTCTGCGGTTTTTTAAGCGGGCGGCACACAGTGAGATTTCCGGATCATTCCAGTGTTGTTTTTGGCCGCCGACTTACAGGTTACGTTGGGGACTGGGAGGGGCTTCGTAAAGCTGGGCCGCAAGGCAGCAAAGGGAGAAATGAGATTTAAAAGTCCACTTGGGGGGGCACCCTCTGTCTGGTTTAACCAGAAAACCATAAGATAAACAGTGATTTACACACGTATATATACATACAAAGAAACACAAAGTAATTATGGATGCCTTTTTGCATACATCCACAAAGCGTTGGTACTTTGTGAGGTAACGTGTGTATAGGACACATAAACCTGTGCTCAGTGTTAGAGAAGGACTCACATTATTGGAGAACACTGGGTTCATATCGCCTTCTTTTCATAGCGAGGAGCAGCTTCCAGTGGTGCTTCACAAACGGTGAGAGAGCGTGGAGGGGGTGTTGGTATAGAGACCGTGCCTCATCGTTTCACTGTTAGACTTTCGTAGGACTTTGCAAATTAGCACGGGGATGGGAAGTTTTGAAACGCAAACGAAACATGTTCTGGTTTCATGACGGCCTCGGTGCCAAACCGAGGCAGCCGACACTGCAACGTTGACCTGCGGCCGCTGACTGATGAGCCACACAGACGCCCCCTTGCTGAGCGTTGCACACAACTGTCCGTAAACAACAAACAGGCACAGCAATTCACAAAGCCAAAACTGAACTCTTAAGTATATTATTACCCTCTTTGTTTTAAATTTTCCACTTTCCTTTTATTCTCAGTGCCCTGAATATCATGCAACAATTATTTAAAACATGTTCTGATGTAGCCAGGAGCTATATCTGGGTTTCACTTCCTCATTAAACATTCTGGTACTTTACGTTACTGTAGCATGGTACCAGTTCCAGAGCTGCTTTTTTGGCTTCTGTATGTTGAACCACGGTTCAAAGCCAAGTCAGACAGGCATGAGTTGCCCTGGACAATAAGCTACAAACTCTGCTGTAGATGCAGGTACCCAGATGAAGGCACAAGTGTCTGCATCTAATAGCAACGGGGGGGCGAGGGGGCAAAGGATGCATATTTCTGGGCAGGCACTCATTGCGCTGTGCCCCTCCCAGCAACAAAACGCCACTTAGATTAAACTGCGAGCGACGTCGATTCCTGGAGCAAATTCAGCGACAAGGTCGGTGACAGAGCCATACTGAGGCACAGATGGGGCAGACAGACGGGCAGAGGGAGAAATCCGCCCTGTAATAACATTCGGGAAGACAGAAGGACAGCTGCTAAAGGAAGGCAGCCAGCACCAAGGTTAAGGGATCTACAGCGACAAACATCCGGGCCGAGGCTACCGCTCTGACCTATCACAGGGCTGTCTGACCAGACCGCCGGCCAATTCCAGAAAAGGCGGCATCTCATTGGCAGGAAACAGAAGAGGGACAGACAGGTCACAGGCAAGACAACAAGTGGTCCAGCCTTTAACTTGTAGGTTAAAGTGCACTAGCTTTCAGTCCCCCCACTACAGAGTTACATTCACCTTGATATAGAACTGTCTACCACTACCTCATGCACAGAATTTAGACGAGATGCACAAACAAGAGACCGTTGTGTATGAGGTTAGGTTCCATCTTTGTTCGCATTGGGGCAGGGGGGCTGGGTGACGAAGCCTCGCTGTCCTTGTTCGAACAAGCAAATAAAATGTACAATGCCATGTCATGTACATGCTCACGACGACAGCGTGACAGCACTCCGGGGGGAAAAAAAGAAAGCCATGTGGCAATTATGCCAAGCCTGTGCCAGCCAGGATGCCAGCCCAGCTTGTGATCGTAAGCGAAGGGGCTGAGAGTGGCCGGCTTGTTGACACGTTCGAGTAGCTGATCGTTACCATTCTGTTCCCTTTCCCTTTGCTGCGGCACCAGTTGCTCCATCTTAATTAGGATCGGAGACACCTCGGAAAAAGGGAACGGGAGATTGTTCCGGATCTCCTCATCAAAGGAAATTTGCAACCACTTAAATGTTTATGTGCGGGCTGCTATAAAATTTCAAAACAGCACCCCCCCGCCCCCACCACCACCGCAAAGCAGAGCTCAGCATCAGCACCGATCGGTCCCCGAGGCCTCGTTGATTAAACGAACTAAAAGCGCTGAATAAAACAGTCGACCCCAACACTGTTACCAGCGCAGACAGCCTCAAATTATGTAAAGTGTATATCAAGTTTAAAGATTTAATGAAGGCTGTCATCTGGCTACAGGGTTTCCATGGACACAGTGATATATTGCGTGTTGGAATGTCGCTCAGTTTGACGTCTAAATTCATGACTGTCTGTTACCATACTGCAGGCATTTTGCACCAAGAAAAAACTGGATTCTTTCATCAAATAACATTACAGCCACTTCCCTCCTGTGATGTCCACTCTTCAATTTAGTTATTTAAACCCATAGAACCAACCATTTTCATGCTCCGTGTCCAACGTAGATGTTTTTACACAGGCCAGACAGCGGGAGGACACCTAAGGATGGGCTGTTTTTAGACACCACAAGAGTTCAGTAAAACACCACATACAGTTGTTAAAGGGTGACTACCTGGCACATCTAGAGATGGGCTGTGTCTGTTCAGCACCCATAGCACGAGAGGGAAAATTGGTCTACGCTCTAATGGCCTGTGGATTTGGTTCTGTTAGAAGTCAAATGAAATCAGATGAAAGGAACATCAGATACGTTGTGCCTCTTTAATGTCACTGAGCACCAAGGCCATTTTCCGGCATCGCTTCCATCTCAGGGATACGGCGGAGACAGCACAACTCACAAGAAAACAATGTTATTTAACTTACCTTTGTTCCCTGAGGAATTCAACGCACAATTATCACTGAACATTTATGTAACTATGCTATTGATGCAGGACATTCATGGCAAATGACCACAAGGTGGAGGAGCATTCTGAATGAAACCCAGAATTTTGCGCTACGCACAAAACCCACACACAGGAGACGGCGCAGCACTTCGGTATTTCAGATAATACTTCTAGCTGCCATCTGAAAACATGTTTCTTCTCTTCACATTGGGTCATGCATGCCAATCGACCGATTCATTACAGCTGCCATCTGGACTGATTGCATCCTTGTATCGCCGACTCTGTCTGTCAACAGGTGCGTCCGTTTACCCTGACGAGTTTTCAAACAGAGTGGGAGTTTTATACATAAGCAGTGTGAGAATGTTGGATATTGGGTTTAAGTCTTAATGAGATCAGGACATCTCCCTGGGGCAGTCACCGAAGAGACGAACAGCTGCTAACAGCAGGCAAACAACTCAGGATAACAGACAAACAAGTCAGGATAGCAGAGAAACAAGTCAGGATAGCAGACAACAAGCCAGCATAGCAGACAAACAAGCCAAAGCAACAGTTAATGAAAATATTCTTCTCATCTCAGCATTTTGACCGTGCAGATATCAGCAAAGCACATAAGGCAATTCTCTTGGTAAACAATCCCGGGGGAAGGAGATTTTATTGAAAACCACGATGGCAAAACGTTGTGCTTGTCTTATAATGTTGCTATGTAACAGTACTGGATCATCCTGCCTTACTGCAGCTATAGTTCAGGTCCTCATGGGATGAAAGACTGGAGGGTCAGTGGGTTGGCAATGCTTCTAGTTAGTGCAGAACTGCAGTTACAAAAATACCATGTCAGGGGACAAAGTAACAGCGATGAACGGTCAAGAATAGAGCAGTCTTAGTATGTATGGATCCAAACATGTACCCTGCAAGACAGCAGGCAACAAAAGAACAACAACAAGAAATGCAGTTCAGCACTGAAGACACAAAGTGACTGAAAAAGGCAACAGGAGGTTTCAGTTGATGCCCATTTAAATCAATGTGGCAGGTTTCGTCCTGAAGCCAGACAGCAGACGGGATACCTCAGTCCTAAAATTCTTCCTATACTCCATTAAAAAGCCAGAAGACACATTCTCCCCTGCCACCGCTGGTGAGTGTATGAATCCACCTCTGCTTGTGTACCTAAACTACTCCATTGTCTCAACAGCAGAACTGATAGTTGCACCGATAACGACTTGCACTTTTCCAAAGAGAAAGGCAGCTGTTACCCATCCAGATGCAGAAAAAGCTACAGTCTCTGTGAGGAATTTCCCAGAGGACCCCACCCAGCCAACAGCAGGCCTCAGGGCAAGCAGAGAGCTACTAGCCTTTCCCCCCTACCCCCATTTTGGCGGGTGCCAGAGGGAGGCAGTGGCATTGACATACATGTCTGTGCATCAAAGGCCCAGAGGCATAGACAAGCTCCATCTTAATCTTCCACTAACAAGCCCTTAGGCACTGCCTTCCCTCATCACTCTTCTCATGTGCTCCACACATAATTTCACCTAGTCACTTAGACGCTTTAATCCAAAGTGCCTGACACACCTCTTATTCTTCAACTAGCCAACCTAAAGAAGCAACCACTAAGTAAACAGCTGCCTCTCCAAACTGGAAGCACCGACCGCAAAGCTAACAGGTACTTCTCCAAACTGGAAGGGGTGACACTTTAGATAACCACAACCCCTCCAACCAGAAGGACACATCTTTAACCTGACAGCAGCCTCTCCAGTCCAAGAGGAATGACTGTTAAAATAAGCCTTTCCTAACAAGAATATGCAACAGCTAAACTTACAGGGGCTTCGCCAACCCCAAAAGGAGCATTCAGTAACTAATGGTTGCCCCAACAAACTGAAAAGCAGCATCGCTGCACCAGCTGTGGTCCTTTCTGTCCCAGAGCGCACGTGCGGGCAGGCCTTACCTTCGCAGATCCTGTCCAGTCGCTGCCGTTTCACTTTGTGTTTGTCGGTCAGAGCCATGCTAGAGCTGGAGCCGGAGAGGGGAGGTGGGGAGGGGGCAGAGGTGCTGCTCCTCCTGCCAGGCGACGTAAGCTTGTTTTCAGGAACCTAACGTGCCGTCCCGCGTCCTCCCCGGGGCATAACGCCGAGTCGAACCTGCAGGATGAGCACACGGCACGGTCGTCCAGAGGTGTCCGGAAACGGCCTGGCAACAGATGCGCACACACGCAGAAACTAACGGGGAGCACCGTGCGAGTGTACAGTCAGAAATCAGTAGTGCAGGTGAATGTCAAACATCTGTAACGACACAGTCACATGCTACTTAACAATAACCAGCGCGTGCATGCACACGCGCAGTGACTCATTCTACACAAAGGCAGAAATTCAGACCACAGACACTCTGTACCCAACAATGGAAAGGTCCGGTCACGTCAAAAGCAATTTTTCACGCACTTCACTTCCTGCTGTTACAAACAATAAAACAAAGCACCGTCTGTCAAACTCCTCTGTGTTCAGTCGTTAGACACGACGGATATGCCGTCAAAAGCCTTGTGTAATTATTTGCGACGGGCACGTCAAAAGTAATGACAAATTTCTCTCCACTATGAAAAAGCTGAAGTGGCCTTCAAGTTAGCGGTGAGTTGGGGTGGAGGTGGGGGTCAAAGGTCATGTGAAGGTGAGATGTCAATGACAGCTTTGTTTATAAAAATATTGACACGCCGCACAAAATGGACATCAAAACGTAACTCATATGGCTAGTTATGCTAGAAACTTTACCGCAAACCCCTCCAACACAGATTTTTTTTTCAGAACCAGCACATCAGCAGCTGTACTGCGCAGAGCGTGTGAGGAGAGCTTACAATTTCATGTCGCACTACAAGAGTGACCATCGTTATTTTTTCAACAACCTATACACCGTTTTAAAGCTTTTGTTTGTTATCAGAGAGCATGCACAAGAAAGATAATTCTTGAACTTTTATTTCTCAGCAGAGGGCTAACGGAGGACACCAAACTGGCCCAAAAAGTTAGTTTTCATGATTAGCGTTTAGGCAATCATTGGGATTTTTGAAATAAACAGATCGGCAACATAAATAAACACACATAAATATATAACGTCAGACATTAGCTGAGGTGATGCAACTTCCAAAATTGCGATGAACATTTCTGAGCGCAGTGAACTGTAATGACAAATCCCAGCCATTAGAGGGAGGTAGGACCTTCTTAGAGGGCATGATCTTCAGTCTCTTACAGAAGATGAAATGCAAATGCAGCTGCTGCTCTTTACACTTCTGTGGACAGGGCAACTGGCAATTTTCCAGCCCCTTGATGTCACACAGAATGCAGCAGAACTTTATTTATTGAAAGTTTAGCCAGTGACCAGGTGGATGAAGATGAGCTTACATAAATCCAGACACGCTCTCAACTAAGACCACTTTGAAGAACACCACACGGGCCTTACATAAATGTTCTAAGGTCCACATTTTATAAGTACACAAGGTTTTTATTGTCTGTGATTGTCAAGTATTTGAGATTGATAGAAGTATATTAACCATTCTTCATCCATAAAAAAACTACAGCACCCTCAATAAAAAAAGCTTACTGCCTTGTGAGCGGTTGAATTAAGTTTTACGGAGGGTGCAAAAACTGCTTACAGAGGATTACTGTGTGTCCAGACAGCCAAAAAGGACAGCGTGTGTAATAAAGTGCTCATTCTGCTCTCATAACAGGTTTTCATGAACCAGCACCCCACCCAAAACAACCCTCACCCCATCTGTACACCCACACAACTTCAACCCACATGGCCAAATTCTGCCAACTGAACAGCGGTGCAGTAACACAGGACTGACCTCTTCATTGGAAAGCAAGGATACCATGTACAGCCAAAACCCTGGGCCAAAGGGAAACTCAGACAATCTGAGACGAACCATTTAACAAAGCCCATCTGCTTGATACATGTGTGCTGAGGTTAAACAGTCAGCCTTGTTTTCACACTTTTAATCTGTTAAATTAAAAAGGGAAAAAAAACAGCAAAATGCGATATCAGTTGGAACGTGTCTACACCTAGAATGAGCACAGAAGTTTGGACTGAGGTCTTTGAGTAAGAACACAACAGCTGAAATGGAACCTTCCATCACCCTTGCCACAAGACAGATGCCGTAAGCACAAGAGAGAATTTTTATGATTTATGGACTAGCCAATAACTCTGCTTAGTTTACACGCAGAGTAACGCTCACTTGATTCGTTTCAGGCTTACGTTATCTTCTGTAGGTGTGTGTTCTGCTCTAGAAATTCCTGTGTAAAATCCAAAACGTCCACACCTGGATGACTGACACAACACCCCTTGTTATTTTCAGCCAGGACAGGTCTGGGAGGTGTACAGTGGCAGGAAAACAGGAGGGGCAGCCAGTCATCGAAGACCAGCGTAGCCTTACTGGATAAGCCACTCTGAACAAAGTCATTTAGCTCAGGATCACCTGGTGATCTTGAGGATCATCTAACAGCACAACTCCCACCAGACTCTGCTTCCTCAGGCTCCCGGCTGATCTGTCGGAGCAGGTCCGACTCAGATATTCCCACCGGAAGCACTCCCAACGTTAAAAATGTTCCAGGCGTGTAACTCCATAAACGGTACCACCGTAACGATCCCAGAGAGAATAGGGGGAAGCTGGCTTTTTTTTAGATGGAAATCCCAATTCAGCTGCACATAAGGAGGAAGGAAAATACCTGCATTTCTGCTCGGTATTAAGAAGCAGTACAAAATGCTACTGTATCATTGAGGAAAAAACAAAACA
The DNA here is from genome assembly GCA_025773905.1 of Chitala chitala. NCBI lineage: Eukaryota > Metazoa > Chordata > Actinopteri > Osteoglossiformes > Notopteridae > Chitala > Chitala chitala. The sequence continues at coordinate 19,058 of JABJVR010048329.1, forward strand.
AGCCTTGTTGTTTTTTTCTTTTACCTGTGGATGAAAGAAGCAAAATCACTTAAGCCCCAAATACACAGACCGCAAGTCCTTACAGACAACTCCCAGAACGGAGGAGAATATTCCTGGCTTTCAGTGAGCCTTTTGACTCTTACCGCAAAGCTCACACAAACACACACAAGTCCTTCAGCTGCCATGGCTCCCACAGGAAGCATACCCTCTGTTCTTCTACTGTTCTTTCCCTCCTTTCCTTTAGCTCAGTTCCAAACCACGAAAGGACTTCAGGGAGAACCACCATGATTAAGGTCCAAACATATGGGCGGAAGACTGGAAGACGGAAGACAAACCAACCTAGACATTGTTCATGGAACTTTTTTTTAAAAGGATTGTTAAACTGATACGAAACCAACGTCTTTCTTTGGAAGCTCGCTAGATGATTGCTTTTCATACAAGCTGTCTGTGTTCTTCAGAGCGTGCTTTAGTGCCTCTTGTGTGGATGCAGTAAAGTGAAGACCATGCTGACCTTTTCCAGTTTGCATTGTCCAGACATCACCATGGACAGCAAGTCAATTAGAAACGATTCAGAAGAGCCATTTTTTTTGGCCGATGCTACCATTTTGCTTTTGGCCGAAGATATATCGTCCCATATCTTCTGTGTCGTTGGACAGAGAGATCTCCAATTGGAAAACAATAGGCCAGCTAAGAGTCAGATTAAAGCATCTCTTTAACATTTTTTTTGTTTGTTTTTGCACCTGAATAATTTATTTGTTAAAAAGGTCAGGACACCAGTCCTGGTTTTTACCCACTCAAAAGTCATGTTAATGAGACAGACAGGAATGCAAGCACACACGGACGACAACGAAATTAAGGTAAGCCCACACTGGTCATGTTGACCTTATTTAAAAAAAAAAAAACAGCAGATACTTGAAAATATAGTGAGCATTGTGATCTTTCACCTGTTTGAATGGTTTCACTGGTGTGTTCCAGGTCCAGCACAATTTTTACAACGCTACTAAAATCAGCATTCATGATCATCCTTTTACAAACTCGGCATCTTGAACACTGAATTGCAGATATACAGTACAACAGAATGGCAACCCAATACAATAAATAATTTTCACCTTTAAATCTATACAACTATATGAAGGAACATCTCCAATGCTTCACTCCATACTGGCAGGCAATATGCATTACACGTGTCATATAGTGATATTATCGCATGCTTGATAACTATTACTCAACTATAGACAGCTAGTGAACTACAGTTTATTACTTTCGAGTTTATTGGTTGCTATACTTACATTAAGCACACGGTCACATTGTCAACACTGAAAACTGTGAGAAGATGGGGGAGGGGCAGAAAAAGGAAGGGGTCCCCGAGTCATGCATGAAAGTTCTGACACTTCCTCACCACTTTCACTCCATCTCAGAATTTAATTCCATCTGGAGTTCTCAGTTTTTCCTGAAGGTGTTTTCATTAATATTTACCTTTCTAGTGTGAATGACCTTCTGACCTCCCTCAGGAAACAGAGGGTTAAAGGCTCGGAGACTGAAGGGTCATGTGATTTGGATTTGTTATGGGTGAGACCCTGAGATGTCTGCATGCTTAACGGCTCTCAGGAATAAGGATCTGGGCAAGGTCACATTCTCAACTCGTACTGGCACTACCATTCAAATAGCTGCTCCATTTCCCGAAGATTAGAATAACTTTTATAAATTTGCCCTTTATATCTATTGTCGCTTTTGCTAAACCTGTTGTGTAGTCGAACAATGGACTCATCCTTACTCCATCCCTTTTAATTGTTTCTTCTGAGATAAATCTGTCAGCGATGGAGCAAAACAAGAAGTCGGTGAGGGAAAAAACAGGAAGATGAAGGTGCTGTGTAGTGTTGGCTAAAAATATCGTGACACCAGCGTGTTCCCGGGCATGCGTGTCATGGCTCGGAAGGAAAGTCTCAAGGGACAGCACCCTTGCACAGGAACACAGAGTAGGCAGCGAGCAGGTCAAGCAACTTGCCTGGATTGACGGACACCAGCACAGCATTCAACATCAGAGCGGAACACATCATCATGGCCGGCTGCTGTTTAGTCATCGTATTCCCACGCCTCCAGTTCACACCCTGAACAAACATTTTCTGAGGTTCCTTGGAAAAACCTTCCATACGTTTTCCCACAACCTATCCTAGATATTCTAGAGCATGTAATTTGGTGTGCACAGAGTAATGCGCAACCAGTGAAAGGTATGCCATAAATGATTAGCCAAATTAATTGTAACAACTTGAGCAAATGACAAAAATATGTTAAGAAGATTAAAAAAACAAAAGCACCTGATGGAAACCAGCTGCCGCATTAACAGCCAGACTGAATCGAGCAGTGAAGCCTGTTAACGTGTGTGTTCTTCAGCACGCATCCTGGGTCGAAAGCAGGCCGGGCACGCCTGGTTCTGCTCACTCTCCTGGCCTCTGGCCTCCAAGAGCGGAGCGACTAGCCTCCTCGGCCGAGAGGCCCACAGGAGGTTTCCTGGGTTTCCTCAGGGCTCTCACAGGAAGATCCACACGATTCAGGGCTTCCTGGTCCAAAAGAAATAAAAGTTCCCCTTCTGGCATGCCCACACACCATCACCGCTCCCCCCACCCCCACCACACAGCCAACTCCAGGCAGATGGTGGGGCTCTATGTCCATGTCTTAGTTTGTACTGAATGGGGGCCAAAGACAGCACCTCCCTGATGCAGTCCAGAAGGCCATGTGGAGGAAAACATAAACACTCACACACACACCTGCGCGTGAACACACAGACAGACAGACATGCTCCTATCCTGCAAGTCCCGTTCAGCAGAAACTCAATAATTTGTCTTGACAACCCAGCCAGATGCCTTCAAACGTCACATGGCCGTTGTAACTTCATGGCCTAATCACAATGTGGCCAAGATGCACACCTCAGTCTGACCAGTGGCATAACGGTGCGTAAAACAGACACACAGATGTGTGCAAAATTATATTCGCAGAACGAGGCTACTTTGACAGAGTCAAGCCTGCACTGATAAAATCCTACTAACTGTTATTAAAAAGCCAAACGAGTAAGATTAGCAGGACAGATTCCTCCTGTTTGCAATATGTTCGTAATCTCTGCCTAATCTACACTCTCCATGTTATAATTACATTACAAACCTGACTAACATAAGCACTTATTACTAAGAGGGTAGACGCAGAAAACACGAGCACCATTGAGAAAAATATGTCCTCTGACATGATACCTTTCAAGTATACCTAGTCCAAAGGTTGAGACCTTTGTTATGTGTATACTGACAACAGTTGGTGTTGCTCGCCATGAAACACACCGCCAAACTGTCACTCCCCAACAATGGCGTGTGTGAGGCATCTCAAGTTGTGATACCAAGCATTAAGTGGGCAGAGCACCTGTGGAGGCTCCTCCCACAACTCAGCTATAAGCCCCACCCACTGCACTTGTCGAATGGACGGTTGCCGTTATAGGAATAACCACCAGGGGGAGCCCTCCGTGAGTGCGATCGGCCAACATGGGACGACTGCCAAGCTCTCTGCCACCTCTGTCTCCTCCACAATAAGCCTCGCCACTTTTTCAGACTGTGCGGCTCGCTGTGATGCGGGCAGTGCCCGGGCTGCTGAAACCTACTGGGGACATACTGTAGGAAGGGTGACGCAGAATGATTATTTAGTCCTGACAGACACCCCCCCCCCCTCTTCCAACAAGAAGTCACAAACACCACTTCTGGAGCTTGATGGGTGGGGGAAGGGCCCTGGGTGTTTTTTTTTTCCCACAATGCCCTGTCCTCCTACGCGAGGCGGGCGCTTGCTGCTCAAGGACAACGCCAACGCTAGACAGCAGAACACAGGCAGTTATCTGTGTGTGTGTGTGTGTGTGTGTGTGTGTGTGTGGGGGGGGGGGGCGTATTTGGTGAGGGTAGGCCACTGCCAGACAAATGCAGAGGCAACTTAGTGTGTCACTTTGTTGACAGATTCAACACATTTACATGTAGCACACAGCTTTGTTGTGGGGGGGGGTTGTAATATTTCTGCTGAAGGAATCAGAGAGGAAAATAGGAAGAGCATGTACTGAGGTGGTAAGAAAAATACAGAGAGAGTTACATGGTGGGAAGGAAAGGTGATAAGCTGAATAAGTAAAACAACACCGCAGAGTGTAACAATGAGAGTAATCACCGAGGCACAAAATCAGAATAGAAAGCGTATACGAGCGTTCCTTTGCACACAGAGCGGAGCCTCTGAGTCATGGTAGCTGTGGGACGGCTCCCGTACAAACAGAATCATGCGGAGAAACGTGAGCTGCTGCGCTACCCAGCAGTCCTGAGGCCGGTGCCTCGTTCCCCCATTTCTTGCGACTTGACAGCACTGGGCATTAACATCGCGCAGCCTGCCATAAATGTGAAGGGTTGGGGGGTTCAAAAAAGGCTGTTCATCAATTGTATGGAGAAGAGATGATCTCTTGGCGTTGTTTTCCCACCGCCCTTTCCCTTGGGACATTTCATCCCGCAAGCCTGCGTGTGCATGTGTTTGTGTGTGTAAATGAGCAGGTTGCGTGCAAAGCAGGTCCAGCCCTTACCATGCTAAATGTTTCATGAATTTTCTCGGCCATGCTGAGAATGCCTGGGGTATTCTGGATGCCCAGGGACTGCTGGGAGAGCAGCTCTACCTACCCCGTTCCCCGGAAAAAATGTGCTCCTTTAGTCACTGAACAAAGATGTTAAAAACATCGTGAGACCCCCAAAGGCGGAGGACTCTGTACACGTTTATTCTCTCTCCCCAAACACCCCCAAACTTGTTGCCAACACCGTTCTGCACTCTAATCACTGACATTAACATTCAAAAGGCTGTGTGTACAATGAGAACCTCGCGTCACAAAAACACGAGACTCAAGCAGACCTCAGGTTCGCCCTGGATAATGTTGCCATAAACACATACATCACCGGTCCTTACAGAGGGATTAACAGTTTGCCAGGTGTAACACGGTGTAACATTTGCTTAGTCCGCAAAGGGACTTTCTCTGTCACCGGAGGGCTGTGCTGCAAAAAGTAAAAGACCGTACAATTGAAAGGGAGCTTTCAATAGGCTTTAAACCCTGCAGGACAGTGCGTTAAACCTGTAAGAGTTCAGTGTACGAAAAACAAATCGAGGGCCTGAAAACAGAGCAGCCCTCCCACCCCCGTCTGAACGCTGGGTCCAGAAGATTCAATACCACTGTCCAATCTTACTGCGCGGCATCTTTTTGTGTTAAGCTGAGCAGCGGCTGAAAGCGAGTGAGAGTTTGACCTTTGTTTCAACTGCAAAGGTCAAAAGGTCACACGCCTTCCATGCAAGCGGACGCCAAGCCGTAACTCTCGAAAACGCCGCCGCCCCCCAGCGCTGTTTCCCAGCCTCTGCCCCCATCTCTTCTCAGTACCCCGCACGCACGGCCTGACACAAGCACCCTTTTATTTTCCAAAACAAAAGTCCATGCTGGCTTCCAGACATGCATCGGGACATTTCCACTAATGCGGTCGGACAAACACGATGAACAGCACCGGCCCTGCAACCACCTGTCACCTGCGCCAGTCCCCACGCCAACTCCAAGGACCTTATGTGACGGATCAGATTTTAATTCAAAACTCCACTCCAAGCCAAAGGCAGAATATATATATATTTTTCTCCCCTATTTCTTTCTTGCTGGTCTCAGCTCTTTTTTTTTTTAACAAAACCCTGTGCTGG
>JABJVR010048330.1:0-24783 GCA_025773905.1 Chitala chitala
GAGAAAACCCACCAAGCACAGGGAGAACATGCAAACTCCACGCACACAGACCCAAAGCGGGAATTGAACCCCAGGCCCCAGAGGTGCGCGGCGACAGTGCTAACCACCACGCCACCGTGCCGCTGTCGTGTAAACTTACTATTACTAAAAGGAAACTAGTCTGTTAATAATACACTGCTGGGCCTAAACAAGCCACGTTGTGCCTCTGGATGCAGTGTTATTAGCTTTTAATGCTTCAACTGACCCTGTGTAAGATCAGCACTGTGAAGCAGCAATAAAATTAAGTCAGCTGTGAATCTGAATCTACTGAATAGCCACGTTCTCTTATTGGTTGATTTTTCTCTTCTCTGATGATGTGAGCACATTCCAGGCTGACAATGTCAAGATTCATCAGGCTAAAATAGTGAAACAGGGGTTCAAGGACCATGAGGAATCACTTTTGTGTCATTGTGAGTACTTTGCGTAATCAATGTAAATATCATGTAAAATGGAGTGTGTGTGTGTGTGTGTGTGTGTTTTGCACACCTAAACTTACTAACTAGCAGCAGCTAACTGCGTGCCCAAAATATTCCTGTCTTAAAACTGACAGATGATCCAACCTGTATGGAGAAATGGAATATGATGTTTATTGGAGCATGTTGGGAATACATTAAGAATAGACAAAATTTAATGGGATACGCTTCAGCGAATACAGCACATGAGCAAAGTGCAAGCATGCGCTTCTGTTAGTGTGTGGAAAACTAGTAGCAGGAGAAAGAAAACGTCAGTGTTCTCATTTACTAACAAGATGCAGTGGGATGTGAAAGAATAAGCACAAGGCATATTTGACTGTTGTGTTGTTGATTCATAAATAAGTGAATCAGCGTATTCCCAGAAGAACCCGCTACACAACGTGAGCGAGGAGTGTGTATGCAGTAAAGATATGTGTGTGAGCGTAGCATGTTAAATCATTCCGTTAACATGGGATTCTCATTCTCATGTTTAAAACCTCCCTATTTTCTGTACTTTGTCAGCCATAAAATGTTACTATCGAACCTTTCACAGCCAAGCAGGCTTTTTATGATATATTTTCCCCTGAGAAATTGTCCACAATGGTTGTGGGTGACACATTTACCAGAGGAAACAGCAGGACAACTATTGGGGTAATTTACAAAGATGGGAAATGAAAGACAAGGGAAGGGCATATGCTTTGTATACAGTCGGTCTGTTTCATAGCCATGGAAAAGGCAAGTGAGAAAGACATGAAACATGGAATGAGTGTGGATAAAGCAATTGGGGTATTTTGTACTCAGACATACTGAAATATTACTTCAGAGAGAAACTGATTAGCATCTGAAATATTTACAAGCACACAACATGTGAGCTGTTAGAGAGTATGTTTTTAGAGAGTGGGAAGAAATTAGAGCCCCAGAGGAGCACCAAAGCAAGTTCAAACAAGCTCTCTCACACAGGCAGGTTCAAATGTATGGCCGAAATTCAAACCACCCTAATGGAACACTGAAGCAGTGATGAGGGACCCTACAGTGTACAGATTAGTACAGTGCATCCATTACCTGACCACATACCCTGTACAGAGTCATAGGTTGCCAGGAAGTGTAGGATGTAAGGCATGGTACACCCTGGACAGTGGTGTACCACTGTCCAGGGTGTACCATGCCTTACATCCTTGTTTCCCTCTCACCCCATCACAGGGCAATAGGCATAAATGTGGTTTGAACCCACAACCTCTTATCTGCAAGGCAGATGCCTGATCACTCAGTCACTGTGGCAACTGCAAATGAAAAATCAAAATAAAATCACAGCTTAAATACATCTTGATTCAGTTGATATTTTATCCTATACACTATGAAGAGCCGGAGTGGTTTAGGTAACCTGTTCAATTTATGTAACAATAGTACCAAAAAGCCACAAAGTGTTTTCTTAAAAAGTATAAGTACAAATTCTGATTTTACATCATGATAATGGTAAGATAAGGATAACTTTTATTGAAAAAAATCAGTTCAACATCAATGTTTTAAAGACAAGCGTACTAAACTTGGCACACAGGCTTGCCATATGTTATAAAGTGAATCGTATGAGAACACTGCATATCATTGGCTGTATGCGTTTTACAAAATGGCAAATAACATTGCTGTTCATAATGACTTTCTTTTCAGTAAACTTTCATTATATAATCATTTTAGTATTTCAGTGATGAGACGTGAATAGCTGAACTTGAGTAGTTGAAAAGTCTGTGAGAGGGATAATTCAGACCTGGGTAGACAACCATTATTTGTGATTTCAGCAATAAATCTTTGATCCTTCTTCTTCTTTATGAAAGGTAAACAGACAAGATTAAAAAAAAACAGACTGCTTCATTAACATGGAATGTGAAAATAATATGATACTGGTTGTTGAAAACAAATCTTATAAATCCAAAATTTTATATGTCTGCTATTTTCTCCCCTCATAGCAGAACAGCAAAAAAAAAAAAAAGAAAAAAACGTGACTCCATTTGTGTCAGAGTCAGGGAGACGTGTGTCCCTTTTAGTTCTGACAACCATGAATTGACATTGTTCAGCAGATAAAATTTTCTGAGGACTGAAGGACAAGTAAACAGGACCATTTTCACATCACAATTTATTTGCTATTCTGTACACAAAGGAGGAAACCGGCAGCTTTGGGCCTTTATACGACATACGTGAATAGGCTTTGCAAGGACACTGAGAAGAGTATGTAATACCTGAACCGTGCTTAAAAATTACACCGTGCTGAGGAGAGCTCTTCTAGTCAGTGATCACATGACACATATGCAATCACATGAAGTCACCTGAAAAGCATATTCTCTCTAACTTGCATTAAAACAGACATGTCATAAGTAAATAAATATTCACTGAACAGGTACCACATAAACCAGGTTAAAAGCAATCTGGAAAGTTCGGCTGCTGGTATGTGGCATGTGGTAATCTTACAATTACTGTCTGACTGCAGAAAGCCTGCTGTCTTTCCATTCTTTGCCTCTCCTTTGTCCAATTAACCTGAAAAAATATTGCATCTTTATTTTATAACAATTATCCAAAAAAGATATTTCACAACTATCCACTGCTGGCAAAATTTTTTCAATACACCAATGTACAGTATGTGGCAGAAGAAGTGACAGAGAAGCTGCTGAGTTCTTAATTCTGTCTTCTACCCTTTCCACACTGAGGTACTAGTAGATACCCACTGTGCACATCACACGCAAGCCAGGCACGTCTGTCGCTGTCGAGACCGCTTTGCAGCTGACTGAAACCACAAGGCAAGCACACTCTATTGCCAATGTATCAGGAAATTTAGACTTGCATTCAGCTCAGATTATGTCTTCTTCTTATAGGGTAATATCAAAATTCACCACATCTTCTGCAGCCTTTTAAGATTAAAGTAATTTGCCTGCAGAAGTGACCAAAAACATTGCACTGTTTCAGGCAAAGCTCTGGGCTAATGGTCAGATGGCAGGAAGTGGCAGTGAACCGATAAACCAGGATGCAAGAAAAGCATGTAGGAAAGGCTTTTATATACAAATGCTATTGTCACTCATGAAAATTTGCAGATTCCTGGGGCCTAAAAAAATAAAAGTAGTTCGAAATTGAATGGACAAAATAAAAGAGAAAACAACCTTGATTATTGCGATAAGGTGAGCAAAGACAATATGTTATACCCAAACAAAACTCAGAACTTTACAATCTTAGGTCTCTACTTTGCCTCTATATAATGGTAACTGCTCTGTCAAATTAGATACCATTTTTTTGCCTGTGCCTAACATGGTAAGATATGACATGCAGAACATAAACTGTGCATGATTAAATTTACAGACGAAAGATTTACAATCGGAGAATATGTGACTTCCAGTTACATAACAAGTAGGCATTTGTGTGAATTAATATTTAACAAAAAAGCCCATATATAGGGAAGAAAATCAGTGTTGTGACTTTTTTCTCCAGGACGAGCTCAGGCACTGCAGAGACCAGCCAGAGTGATGCAACAAAGCTGTCCAAGTGGAAGACGAGTATAAAATCTTCTAGTCCTCCTTATGTTACCCTTGAGGTGAGAGATTCAATGGACTCCTTAAGACGTTTTTACTTCTGATTCCAAGCCCTTAACGTCCTTATTCAGATGGAAAGCTTGTGCATCGTCTTTAAAGATAATCGATTGTTCTGCTCTCATAAAGAAGCTGATTTATTTGACCTTTTCACTTCAGTAGGACGTACTCTTTGTGTCGGGCCTCGCCAATGCTGCCGTTTGCTCTGTTGTTTATTTATTTTCCTCGTACTGTCGGGCAGGGCTCAAGGCAAGAAAATACGGCTGCTCGGATTATACCTATATAAAAGGAAAACAGACGACAAAAACAAGCAACAAGTTTAAGATTGACCAATCACACTTTTTTAGTTATTTGGAACTGCTTCTAGTAATAAATCCTTTTTCATAATCACTTTATTTGGAAAATATATTTTAAAATTTTATTAAATCTTATAAATTTTTTTTTATCTGTTGATACTGGTTAGGAATGATTCAGAGCAGCAAAACAATGCACAATATGATACAACACTTTGTCACGTGTTTTTAGTTTATTTTTTCCAACTGGTATTAAAGATTCCATTAATCAACACTATTAATAAACTATTCTTTATTGTGTAAAACCTGTATAGATATATCCTTGGTATTGTGTATAATCTCTACTACAGTGAATAAAAAATTTCTGTCAAATTGAAGACTTCTTCTTCGTGAAAATAATGAATTGTGGTGTGATAGGTTAACTGATCAGAAAATCATGGTGATTGTATACATAATTTGCATGCGGCGAGAATGTTGTAAATATTTCAGTTTTGATTAGTAAGTTCTTATTCATAGCCATTCAGCTGCATCCACAGTTAATGATATCATAATTTAGAATACTGTTTGGATTGACAAGACTTCACAGGCGCTGAATAAAAGCCAACTCTAACCAACTGAACAACTTCATTTATCTGATAGGACTTTATATGTGTTTTTACAACAGCAATAATAATTTTATTAGTATTATTATTATTATGGGCAGTACCGAGAGGATAAACAAGATCTGTTCCTGATTTTAAGTCAATTTTATAATTAAGAAAGAACAGGTACTCACTGTTCTTAGTGTCAGTTAGTCAAATATTCGTTTTAGTATATGTATATTGTACCTTTCTATGTCATGTCTATGCCTGTTGTTCCTCCCATGTCTTCTAGATGTCGCTGTTTCCACCTTTGTATCTAGTGTTAGTACCTAAGTGTATTAGTACCCCCCAGTTGTGTCTCATTAATGTCCCTATTTAAGCTCTCCCTTTGTTTCAGTGTGTTGCTGGTTGGTGAGTAGTTTTGTAGTAAGTGTTCAAGCTGTGGTTCAGTGTTAGTAATCCATTTTGGTTTTGACCCTTTGGAACCCATTTTGTATTATTTTGCTTTGTCCTGTTTAGTTCCTTAAATTTCCCTCTCTGCATTTGGACCTCACCTCAGCCTGCCTCATTCGTGACACACTATGCATATAAACATTTAAAAAACAGTTCCAAATGTGCTAAAACATCTTAAACATAATAATAATAACACAGTAGATAATAATAATAATGATAGAGATAGGGAAAATCTGGTGTGTATGTAGTATTGTTAAAAAAAAAAAAATACTCTAGTAGATTATGATTAACACCATCAATCCATCAGTCTTGCATTCTTGAAGTAACATTATGGTAACATTATGACAGCATTAACAATTAGATAATGCTCCCAACAAAGTGCTGAAACCTTGCAATGGTCCCATGCGTGTCATGAAGAATTGTGTGCATTTGTTATTATGAACTGTTGTATTTAATAATAAAAAATCCACCTCCTAAAGAGATGTTCACTGATTGTCTTAAACATTATTTGTGAAGTGTGTGTGTGTGTGTGTGTGTGTGTGTGTGTGTGTGTGTGTGTGTGAGATTCCAGGACATATACCCTCTAACACAGCACCACCATTTTTCTTTTACAACTTTAGTGTAATAAAGAAATTATTCAGAAAGACTCTTCACTCGAGGCAAAACAACACAATTCTCCTGGGAACTGAATAGCCAACAATCCCATATCTTTTACTGCTACACTATCTGGCCTGGCACCTAAAACTCAAGAGGGATTTGCAGTTCTGTGTGCAAAGTTCAGTTTTATTTATACATTCAATTTGTTTATCTGTGAACATGCCTGCAAATGGTTCACTGTAATTTTTTTTTTTTTTATGGGGGGGGGGGGGGGGTAATATGAATTGCATTTATACCTTGTTTGCAATGAATAATTGTGATTTTGTATATACATTTCACATACCTGTGTTTGGATTAATTGTAGTCATTATTATTATTATATTTCATCTTGCTTGATTGTGGTTTGCAGTGAATACAGCCCTCAACAGGACATCAAAGTGATTTTCCCAAGAACCTTTTGAAAAATATACACAGTGTCCTTGAGTGTGATATTTTGCATTTCACTAGCTGATGGCTGGTTTGGTAGCATTTGTAAGTAATGGTTCAGTCTCTTTCATACACAAAATTGTATGGTTTCTCAGCCATTGAAATACATGGAAGACCACATGCATATATAAAACCCATCTTGCAAATGTACATCAATGATAGATTTACCAGTAATAAGAGACTGCAGTGCTACACAAGTGCTAAACAAATAGACCGATGAAATACAAGGAACACAGCAAATGAAACACTTTTAAATAAAATTTAAAATCAATCTCAACTTATTGCACAACTCAGTCTAGTTGACTGTTTAAAACAACATAAAAAATGAATGAAATTAATTAAAACCATTAACACTCATTACTAATACAGTTAACATTTAATTCATCCAATGTCCAACTCCTTATGCTTTTCACAATCGTGGGACAACATACTGTAATATTGAGCAAATGATTTCATGTTTAAATTAACAGATGATTAAAATAAATTGTGTGTGTGTGTGTGTGTGTGTGTGTGTGTGTGTGTGTGTAGAGGGGGTGGGTTTAGGGCAAAGTATGGATGTCTAAGTCAATTTGCAATGTAGAGAACATCTTCAGATATTTATGTATATATTTTCAAATTTTTGATTCTACTATATAAAAATTACCACAATTTGTAATTTTTACCTGCCAGCCCATATTATTATAATGTACATCAACTAAATGAGAATTTAATTCATTTCTAGATTAATTTATTAGCTAGATATAGAGCTATAAAACCTAAAAAGAGCTGTTAGTGGATGAACTCCTTCAGACAATATGCAAAACTGACATGCATTATTCATCAGTCCTGGTAAAACAGAAAGGAAGATTAGGAATACAAAGTTAACCATAAATATTTAATTTACATTTTCACATGAAATTGAAAATTCATGCTTGAAAACTCTGTGTAAGTTTTATTTTAACATTGCTCTCATCTGATAAAAGTAAATTGAGAGAGAGGCTATATTTTAATTTTGCAATTACAAAAACACATGAAGACCAGTGTACATCTGTTAATCTGTTGTGGCTCAATGAAATCGAGCATCTCAGTTCCACGTGTGCAGGTCATGTGGTCTTTCTGTTCCTGCTCTGGTTCTTTCTTCCATCACAGTGGAAAGACATGCAGTTTGTGTGAATTGATAACTACACAATTCCACTCTAATCTGAGTGAGTGGCTTGTATGGTGAAATGGTTCCTCAGCCTGGATATAACCTGCTTGGGCCCCTTTGCTACCTGTGATAATGCACTGGGTAAACCATTTGTGAGAATGAATGCTGCTCAATTATTATTCACTGTTAACTCACCTTTATAATACAGCATTCTCAAACTAAAAGTGCTGCACAAATTCATAAATGTTGCTTCTCTGTGTTATTTTTCTTGCATGTATTCAAATAATGAGCAGAATTTGCACAAATGGTTTAGTTTATTAATACCTATATAAAAGGGGTTAATTAAGTTCATGCTATTTCAGACCTTGCTTAAAGTGAAACTTAACACCTTCAACATAGTAGAAGTCACCTTGAAACTTTTTAAGATGTGTTATTTGTTGTAAAGCACTTCAGGAGAAGGGGAATATTGTTTATGACCAAGTATGTTTGTCACATACAAGGAACTTGTCCTCTGCATTTAACCCATCGCCCTGGGGGAGCAGTGAGCAGCCACACAGAGCACTAGTACCAAATGTTTTGCTCAAGGACACACCTGACTGGGCTGCGATTTGAACCAGGGACCTTCTGCCTCCTAGCCTAATGCTCTACCCACTTCAATCACTTCAATTATATAACCGTATATGATTTTGAATACATTTGTAGTATTAATTAATGTTTGGGGATAGGATTTACTACCTTTTCAGTGACTACTCAGGTACTGTGCTCTGATGGATTCCCCCTACTTCTCAAAATGTTGGTACAGAGTATCCTGATGGGGCCGAGTATCGGAGCCAAAGACCTTTGTGACAGCGGTCCCTCAAGGTTTGGCCCACTCCTCTTCTCATTGTACGTGACCCCCCCCCTCGGTTCCCTCATCACTTCGCATGGCTTCTCCTGTCATTGCTATACTGATGTAAAGATTAGCTCATGCCTTGTACATATCTGGAGATGGAGGAAAGATCACCACTTACAGCTGAATCTGTCCAAGACTGAGATGTTGGTCATCCCAGCCAAGAGCTCCATTCGAGCTCTCTCTCAACCTTGGCACAACTGTAACATCTTCAACTTCAGTGAAGAACCTTGGATTACTGATGGACAGCAATCTGATGTTCTCCAAACACATCACTACAGTCTCCTGGGTTTGCAGATTTGCCCTGTACAACATCAGAAAGATCAGACCATTTCTAACAAAACATTCAACCCAACTCCTGGTCCAAGCATTAGTCATCTCAAGATTAAACTACTGCAATTTACTCCTGGCTGGACTCCCAGCCTCTGAGACTCAACCTCTCCAGAGGATTCAGAATGCTGAAGCCCATCTTGTCCTCAACCTTCCCAAACAGATATACGTTACTTTACTTTTCATCTTCCTTCATTGGATTCCAGTCCAGGCTCGTATGAAGTAAAAGATCCTCATACTTACTTTGAAGTCCATAACCCGGACTGCTCCAAGGTAGCTTCAATCCTGAATTGAATTACCAATACCCCATCCCACACTGTACAGTCCCCCGATGGGAAGAGGCTGGTTGCACCCCTGCTGAAGAACGGCAGACCCAGGCTCTTCTCATCTCTGGCACCTAAATGGTGGAATGAGCTGCCCCTCGCTTTGAGGTGTTCACCATGTCTGTCCATGTTTTGTAATTGGCTGAAGACTCTTCTCTTCAGGGAACACCTCAGAACCTCATCTTTATCAGTTCTACTTCTTTATTGCACCAGTTTTTAAATTGCTGCTTACTTATCCACTGGTCTATTGTTAATTTTAACTTGTGTTATTTACATTTAAGCATTTGCCATGTTAGTTGATTTGGACTGTATCTTACTTAACTGCACTTTGATTATAGGACAGCACTTACTGTAAGCTGGATTCCTCAGATATTGTCTGACCTCATTTTAATATGAAATATGGACACGTCTTACTCATTTGTAAGTCACTTTGGAGAAAAGCGCCTTTTAAATGAATAAATGTAAATGTAGTCTGTCAATAATTTCTGTGCTTTTCAAAATGTAAAATAAGAAGTTCTAGTAGTTCTATTTCTAAAAAAAATGTATTACTGTAATTACAGCATCCAAGCATTCTTGTCTACTTACGAGGTGTGACTGAAACACTTTCCTGGAGCTATATGTTTCAGGTACATAGACTCGGCATGTACCTGAAAAAAAAGGGAAAAAAAGGAAAACAAGGAAAAAAGGAAACAAACACTGCAGACATTTTGTGTTCTCATTAAACCAGCAGCTTCCAGAAAGCTGACAAAATGATACTGGTGAAAACTGAGAGAGAGAAACCACAGGCAGATGAAGCACAAAACACAGTTCACCACATGAGGTTTTGCTATGAGCAATGAGTGTGTGCAGCTGACTGAATATGCTAGAAGAGTCCAGCAAAAGGAAGGCATGCACTGGATTTTGAAAATGTTACGGGGATGATGTGGTGAGTCTGGTGCAGTTACCTAATATTTCAAAGCACTGTATAAACAATAGACAGCTGTGAAGCCATTAGCACTGGCGTAAAATACAAGAAAATTATC
This sequence comes from Chitala chitala, assembly GCA_025773905.1. NCBI lineage: Eukaryota > Metazoa > Chordata > Actinopteri > Osteoglossiformes > Notopteridae > Chitala > Chitala chitala. Next base: position 10,158 of record JABJVR010048330.1, read on the forward strand.
AAAACTGACTCAGAACATCTGTCTGCAACTCCATCACCTTTTCTGGGACGCACATTCATACTGGCAGCCCTCCTGTGATTCATTTGTTTCAGTTTTTTTGTTGTGTTTTACTGAAAATGGCATAATGTCAAGCGGTAGAGATAAAGACAGATGTACGAGTGGCTCGGCTAATGCTGTGACCAGCCAGCGATGCTGTTTTGTGTGACAGGCCATTGAAAAACATTTTCTGCTACCGTGAGACTCACCGTTACAAATGACAACTGCAATGGCTTGGACATTTTTAAAAAAACTGCTCAGTTGTGTTCTTTGAGAGCAGTTTAACTATACTAAAATAAGTTTACAAGTGTTTAAATTAATATTATAATAGATAATTTGAATATATTGAACTTTGAGATTATTTGAAACAGTTCAGAATATTCAAAATATTTTTACAAGAATCAGAATATTCACAATACTGTTTATACAAGAAATATTCTATATACGCAAATATACTTCATGCTCCTTATATTTCTGTACAACTCTTACAGTAAACGTTATGTGCAACAACTTCCCCTGATAAAGAGCTGGGTATTATAGTTGAGCAATTAAGGTAATTTAAGCAAGAGGAGTGAAGAATCAAGTTCCTCCTGGTTTGGATCCTTTGAAATTTAGTTTCACAACTTGCTGCCCTGTTGATAAATTGATGATTTAAAGTTTCTGTTAGCGGAGTTGTTCTGTATGCGGTACTCCAATATTATCACAAATTATGTAGGAGTTCTGAACGCTACACTCTTACCTAGAATTACTGTCAGTGCCATTTGTTTTTGTTATTCTGGAAACATCCTGTCTGCTCCAGATTTACTAGCACAACTGCCACACACTATTGTGAACGTCCCAGGCTACCTGTTACAATGGGATTTTAAAATGAGGTGGCACTCATATATAACAGGAAGCCTGTCATGCAGGCACAGTTCTACATGGACATTTGGTATCCTGCCTACAGCAAATGCCTTTTCCCATCAGTTAGAGCCTCAGGGCACTCCACAGTCATCAGAAATTTGCTGCAGGCAGTAGAGAACTAGCCTTAGAAGAAAAACAGAAGGCTGAATCCCAGCACAAGGTTTTTACATGTTCTGTGGTGAAGGTAAGACTGAGAGCACCAAAGGTCTAAAGCTATAGGGTCTGGTGTGGATAAAAACTGGAGGCCTTGGACAAAAATAAATAAATAATCTGGTAGGATTCATTGACCAACAGGCAGGTCTAAAAGAATGCAAGCTAGGTGTAGAAACCATGGACGATTCCTCTGCATCACAATTCAGCAGCTGTAATGTTCTGGGAAAGCAGAGGCTCAGAGGCAAGGGTTGAGTCTAATGGGTAAAGGGATTTAATACAACAAACAGGGTACAGCAACAGAATGAAGGAACATTGCTAAGGAACATTGCTAAGGAACACTATACAGGACCAAGTAAACTAACAAGAACTCAAAAATCTCAACAACTGGCACTGGACAAGTCACAGGAGAGGGTTTAAATAGGAGAGAAGTGGGTGATGGGACACAGGTGATCGTGATAATATAATTAACTAAGAAGCCTCAAGTGGGAAAGGATTGTGAACATGGGGGAGAAAAGAAAGAAACAGCAGCACCTAGTGGCCAAAGAGGGCCACTACAGGTGCTGGCCATGACTGGCAGCATTGATGATAGGGCTTGTGGGAGAAAGCTTGTATGGTTTCCTTAAGAGTGCTCCAGGACCACATATATGCCTCTCATTTCAAAGATTGGGTTGGAAATCACAGAGGTCTGCAGGGTGACTGTTTAGTCCTGTAACGCCAAAAGACACAGATAGTCAAATGCAGAGGCAGGACCATCAGTGTAGCTGGGAGACAGTTAGCTAGCAATGCTCCATAAACATGTAGATTGAAATAACTTCAACCAAACTCCGAGGCAAAGGCATTTCAGTAAAAGCTAAAACAGAAGATAGGTGCCAATCGTAAGCAGGTAATTAGACAATTGTAGTTAACCCAGGAAAGACATAATTTGTCTTCTCGGCCTACCATGGTTGGTGGGCGCCATGGTGTGGTAAGGTTTATTCATTCTGTTTTGAGGCTGGATACCTGAAAAAATAAGTGGGATTTCATAGCAGGACGAGGAAACTTTAAAGTTCGTGCTTCCACTGAGCAGTTAAGAGCAATTTACAGTGACCAATTTACCAAAAACTGGTTCTTTTGACTGTGGGAGAAAACTGGAGCACCTGAAAGGAATGTAAAAGGTCACTAAAGCTTTTCTGAAGGCAGGTTTATATCTGTGAGCCCTAAAGCTGTGAGGCAATCAAACTACTTGCTCAGACACAAGTAAACATGTTATTGCAAAGCCACTTGTCAGTCTTCATATTTGTGAGTGATATAGAATTTGTATGTATTTATGTCATAGAAAAAGGAACACGTTTTTGCTTTTGAAAGAAAATTCTGTAGAAAATATTTTTAAATGTATTACTTCAGAAAAAATTGGCGTGTGAAATTCCACATTTTGGAAATAATACATTTATACCAATTTTGTTTTTAAGCAGACTTTGCTCATCATAATCAAATATGCTAGCAAACTTAAAGGTTATGTTATCTGACCTGCAATTAAACATTTTCTGATAGACTAAAATTAGAATGCAAATGTACATGTACTTCATCATGTATTCATTTCACAATCCTGTTTTGACAGGGTATTAGCAATATAAGTAATGACAACAAAATTCACAGTTGACTGAAAAATTTCAGTCATTGTTGAGCGCATTTGTATTATTAATGCATCTGGAGCTTTGATCTTGTGTCTTTTTGATGTTAGGTAAGGTTATACCCTAAGTGTTTCTATTATTGTAGAGTGGATGTCAATAAACCAACAGTGCGGCTGAACAATTGTTTATTCATCCATTTAAAAAGCTGTGTGTTATAAGCTGTGTTATAAATTCCTGGTTTACTTTAATCAAACTTTCAATGAAATACTTTTTTAAACCATTTTCTTTATATTGTTATAATTACCATTTTACCACTTTTCTCATGCTGATATAGTCATTTGTGTCGCACATATAAAATACATATGCTTTAAAAGCATAAATATTAGTCAAGAATCACCTAAAAGAAAAGAGGGAAAAAAATGGAATTTATGCATCTCTACAACTAAAACTAGGGAGTCTACAGTTCCTGGCTTTACCAGGACAGTCCCAAAGTTAGCTAATGTATCCCGACAAAAAATTTATATGTTTTGGTTTTAACTAGTGGTGATTGTACAGTAACTAAAGGAAAACTTTAGTTTGCACCCCCACCCATAACACAGTTTAAAGGAAAACATTTGTGGTTAACTGCCCTTTCCCCCAGAATGCGAGTGTCTTGATTTGGGACTTTGAAAATCTGGTCACCCTAACCGAAACAGAATCAAAACTAACACAAAATGTTTTTTACTTAATGAAAGGTCACTAGTGATATACACACTACTCGAGTTGAGGGGGGATGGCATGCCCCCTGAAATAAAAACGGTCAAAATCATCCCCCTTCTAAAAACGGTCATCCACCCGTTCCATCCACCATCCCCCCTGATTTTTTTTTACAATTCGACTACTGGATATATCATGTGCGCGTCAAACGAACAAGCAAGAGAAGGGTCAGGTGGCACTCAGGGAACCTGAAATAAAAAGAAAAAAGCACCCAGAACAAAACACCAGGTGTTATATGTAATAAAACCAAACAAAAACTACACTAGCTGTAATCTCTACCATTCTTTCTTCAACAACGGACTGTGAAACAATTACATTAACTAAGCACAGAAGAATAAAAAAGCAACCAGCATCAAACAGTGGCCTGACTGAAAAACATGCAGTGTTCATGTGAAACCTAGAATAAATAACATTGAGAAATAAAGAAATCACACCTGTCCAGCTGTGCTGGTGTTGAAAGGTTTGTGGTTTCTCAAGGTAATATCCGGAACTGAGGAAGCAGGGGGGTTAATTGACTGGAAATGACAGTAAGAAATCAAGAATGAGAGAAAGGAAACACAGTATATGGAGCATGTAGCAGGATAGCCTCTTCAACTCTGGTTGGTTAGGTTTTTATTATTTTTGCTGGTAAAATAAATTACAAACACAGCCACACAACCTATTGAGTAAATACAGTTTTGGGATTTCCTTTCTGTGATGTAATTAGGGGAAAAAAAAGAAGACTTTAAGGAAATTATTTTAATTATTTTTTTATTATCATTATTACTAATGTCTTTGAAGGTCATAGGAAAGTGTAGAAGTGTATGTTCTCATAAACGGATTTAGTTACTATATACATGTCACGTATGCCCTGTCATTAAGCACTGCCAGCCGTGGCTCATTTTCACCCAGCGCTAATTACCACCTCACCATGCACAGAGCTCTTTTGCGAGGTATTGAGCTTAATGTGATTAACAGGTCCTGTGTCTTCTCTCCTGCTATATGGTGTTCCTCTCCAACCCTTCCCAATGAACCTCCCCACCGTGTTTCTCTTCCCTGGTCCACATACAGGTTTTGGATGCACCAGCTATGTGACCATGGAACTTTGCAATGGAACTCACCCTTGAATCTTGGTTTGTGTTAAATGCCAGAATAAAATTAATTTCCACACATTGGGATCCTGTTCTTGTGTTGCCTTTTCTCAACATTATAGAATACCTCATCAAGCTCTTGGAGCCTGTGGACTGGAAGGCGAGATATCACCAGCAAGCCGTGCAGATTGCTGAGCTCACGGCGGTTCTTGCCTCTACCAGAGAAGCCCTAGCTGCAGTGGCCCTTCTGGGACCCTTACCACCGGCTATCACCCCAACTGCTGCCAGGGATTCCTGATGCAATGCTCTTTTTACCTCGATAAGAATTGAGGGCATTATCCAAACAAGGCTGACCAGGTGCAGTTCATAATGTCATTACTCACTAGTCCGGCGCTGGAGTGGAGAACTGCTTTATGGAAGAACAACAGCCCCATTCTCTCCTTCTTGAGGCATTCTTTGTGGCATTCAAGAATGTCTTTGATCATCCCTGCTTGGGCCAAAATGTTGGGGACCATCTCCACACACTTTGCCAGGGATGGGAACCTGCTGCCGAATACGCCATCCATTTCTGTAGCACCCTACTTGGATCTCTACTGTAATAGATTTAATGAGGGCTTGCATAGGGAGTCTGTCATGGAGAGGATACCTCTTTGGATGAATACATCCAGCTCTCCATTACCTATGACAACATGATGAGAGAGAGGTGATCTTGATGGGCATAATATGAACCCTTCTTCAATTCCTGAAGGGACAAGAAACTTTGCCTGTACTGTGGACGACCTGGCCACCCCAGACTGCCCTCAGTGTCCGTGCTGGAGAGAGAAAATAAAGGAGTCCCATTCCGATTTTGACACAATGATTGCGTGTGAGAATCACCTTGTGTTTTGGATCAGTTATTATCCCCCATACAGCCCTTGTGGATTCCAGAGCTGCAGGAAATGTCTTAGATGCTGCGATAGCTGTCAGGTATGGTTTCCCTGCAATTTCCATTGGTAATACTGTCTGGATCAATGCTATAGATGGTAAACACATCAGCACCAGTTGTGTTACCGACTAAACAGTTCCCCTTCACGTGTCTATTCTGATACTCCACAAGAAGCTGATTTAATTTCTTCTCTTACCTAAGCTACAGGAATCCATTGAACAAGGTTTCCCATGGTTGCAAAAGCATCATGTCGGAGTGAACTGGAGAAGGTGAGAGTTCACCTCCTGAAGTCCCTGGTGCAGACACCATTGTATCAATCGTTCCTCATAGCCTAGTCGCCAGAAACACCAGGTTCCTTGTATGGTGTTATATGTTGAGAGTCCCAGTCTGCAGGAGGTTGAGGGGGTGCCCTCAAAATATCATGATTTCGTAGATGTCTTCAGCTCCAGCAGGACCTACACCCTTCTCCCTCATTGGCTCCATGACTGTTCCATAGACCTCCTGGGGAGGCATCCTAGCCTATGGGATGCATTTATCCGTTGTCATCCAAGGTTGTACCTACATCCAAGAGGGTCTTGCCCAGGAAATCATATGGCCATCTTCTTGAGTAAAAAGGATGGTGGACTCCACCCCTGTATTAATTATCATGCCTTGAACTAAATTACTCATAGAATGGCTTACTCCCTATCTTTAATGCAATTGATCGGCAATGTCAAATCAATACCACATCATATTAGTTATATTCCAAAGGAATGAATCCAATAAACTTTGCCAAAGCCTTTCAGCTAGAACGTAGCAGCTACTACTAATGTTACAAATGCAAAATGCCTGAAGAAAATAAGGGGGCAAAAACAAGAGCGGTTCTACATACGTACAGGAAGTGAACAGCTGAAAGAAAAATACGGGTCAACAGTCATGTTACATTTTTTTAACACTTAACAGTTAATACAATCTTGAAGGCCAGTTTGAATGTGCTTTTATTTTCACAGTATTAAACATGCAAATAACACTCAGAGTCTCAGGAAGTGTTTATATTGTGTCTGTACATAATTTCCAGAAATTATAAAGGGTATAGCAATTATGCTTCTACTATTGTACTTGGACTCTCCATATATCTACTATATCAAATAAAAACACATCTCTATCAATGCACATTACATTCAACACAACTTTTAAACAGTAACTGAAATTTTTTAATAATTAAAATGACTAAACCTTTAATATCTTAATATTATTAGGTCTCAGAATACAGCTAATTTGATAAAACAATATACGTGAAATATATTTTGCTGGGATGACCTAATTTTTCAAACATTTACTGTTAAGGCAGAGGGAGTCAGGGAGGTGCTGTCAGAAAATATGCAGGGCCATTTTTCTTTCTAACAGATGAGGAGGGTCCATATTTTCATTCCAAATGGGGATGAAGTTATTAGTAGCCATAGAAAGCACTCTGTCACTGTCACTCTTGAACGAAATTAATTGTTACCACCCCTCTTGGCAGGCCACCTTTCAGGTACAGTGACATTTTTTTAGCCTCAGGACTGATCAAAATAAAATGATGGCATGGACTCTATTTTACTAAAGAAATCTTTTTCTTACGACATTTTTTTATGACATGCTTTGATTCTGTGGTTTGTGTAGTTTTTTTTGTATTATACTGCACTAACATACGATATTTAAAGTGCTTTTAAGGTTAATGCATATCCACATTACATACTTATTCATACATTTAATTAAAAGAAAAGTTTAAAATAAAGTACTAGGAAAAAAAATGAACAAACATTAGTAGCAGAAAAAAAACTGTCAACTTTAGTCTCTTTAAGCTGTAAAAGTATGGTGTGATTTAAGACAGAGTACACATAACCACTTTAAAACTAGTATAAAATGCTATGATAGATCAGCATAGCTTAGAAATACACTCTATGAGTACAAATGACTCTGCTTCACACATATTATGAAGCTGTCTTGAGGAAATAAATATTACCACTAGCTGCCAGTGATGCATGCACTGGTACGGCAACATTAGAAATAGCATTTTGGAAATATGTGGCATTGCTATTTCTACTTAAGAAATACAACTAAACCAAAGCCAGCAAATAAATTCAGAAAGAAACAATGAAATATAATGGCAGAAAGTAAACCTTAGATCTTCCATAACCTCTTCTATTTCTGCATCTGTCTTGATACAGTTTTCTATACGAACCTCTTAGAGACCACCCCACTTGTTGACAGCCACAAACGAACAATTGATCATTGAAATAGTTAATAAAATAGAGTTTCAAGTGTGATACAAAACCATATGGAAAGACTGTACATTTATTTATTTCACATTCATATTTATTTATTTTTATTTTTATGGTCTATTAACACTAACATGGTTTAACAATTCAATACAGATGGTTTGATGTGACAGACAGTTTGGTCAAAATGAAAGCCTGCACAGCTGGCAGCCTTCTACAACCAAGGTTGCGAGTCGATTACAAAAAAAAAAAAAAAATACATTGAAGTATTTTTAGTCCATGGTATCAGGAGGGGTGCACTGCAAGGAGACTAAATCTTTTCTCTCCTGTACGTCCAGTCCCAAGTCCGCTTATTTATTCTGCCCTGGAGGCCTGGCTAACAGATTAGCAATAAATTTAGTGGCAAGCAGCTTGTAGGGACGTTGCATGGTGGGAGTAATTGCTGCTCCTTGAGGGAGACACCTAGCTTGTCACACATCCCCCACCTCGCAGTCATGCTGTCTCTTCCCCAGGTATTGGTGGTGAGAAGCAGGGCAAAGTGTTTGGGGCAGAATGAAAACTGAATGTGGTCTCAGTATTCACGCATGGCTGTACAGATTTATATATATATATAATATTTATAACCTGGATTATTTAATGTACATTAGAACATAGGCAGTGCTGTGGCGTGGTGATCAGCACTATCTCCTCGCACCTCCAGGCCTGGGATTCAATTCCCACCTTGGGTCTGTGTGCGTGGAGTTTGCATGTTCTCCCTGTGCTTGGTGGGCTTTCTTTGGTTTCCTCCCACAGTCCAAAGACATGCAGGTTAGGTTGATTGGTGTCTCCAAATTGCCTGTAGTGTATGTTCGTGTGTGTGTGTGTGTGTGTGTGTGTGCCCTGCGGTGGGTTGGCGTCCCGCCCTGGGTGTCCCCTTCTCTGTGCCCTGTGTCTCCTGGGATGGGCTCCAGGCTTCCCGCGACTCTTAACAGGATATGTGGTATGGAAAATGAATGAATGAATACTTCAGAACAGCACTCAGACCAGTGCGGCCTTCAGATGGTGCTGTGCACTGGTTAAGTGATGTAAGTCACTGGAGGTTTGCACAGTATTCACACTGCCCTGCAATAAATGACCTCCATCTGGTCAGTCAAGTAATAATTATTTAAGAATATAATAAATATATAAATATATAAAATTAAAATATATTAATACTATCTCCATCATTTTAAAATTATATTAGTTGTACAGATTTACTATAGCTTTGCACCCGCGCCTTATGCCCTAAGCTCCCTGGGATAGGCTCCAGGCTCCCCCATGACTCTGTGTAGGATAAGAGGTATGAAAAACAAATGGATGGATAGGTGTTGCATCAATGTCAATTACAGTCATTTTTCTGTGATTTAGAAGATATTCCCATTTACATTTTTCATCTAAAACTGCAAAAACAAACTATTTTTATGTAACAGCAGCAATCATAGGAACTCAGAATTTCAAAACTTAAAAAGGGTTTAGTTTAGAGGCTTTTCTTGGAAAACATGCAAGATTCTGACCCTGAGAAAATACTGTCTAGTTCACAAGGGAACAACACTGAAAACAGACAAGACTTTGATTGCCAGCCCTTCAGGCAGGTGACAGTCTGCTGTCTGGGTGTAGAAGACAGAACTGACCTTGATACAGTGCTGTCTTTAATGAAGTCTTGGATGTATGATGGAGCCTTTCTGTGAAAGCCTTGCCTGCCAGTAGCAGTCTCAGTACTCACTACAGAATACAAGGCTTGCGCTGTATAGGCAGACAAAAAGGGTGTGAAACGAGTGAGGCAGGAGTATCAGAAATGGTGTGTGTCAGACATCCAGTCATGTAACCCACAGGACGTCCACATAGGCTGCGTGTCAAACATACAAACATCAAAGTCCCTGAACATGAGAATTACTTGGTGAAATACAGGTGATTCTGAATCAGTCAGAAGAGAACTGCGGTGACCTGGGGGAAACACGCACTTGCCAGGCATAGCAACGCCATGGCAAGTACAAATCATATGGATAATCAGCCAGTATGGAAAAGATCATAATCAACAGTATCATAATCACCAGTATATTTGAATCAATCGACACTAATTGTCTGTACATCTGGTTTCCATTATTTACGCCTCGCATCAGCAGTTCATTTGTTATTGTGATCTACTTGAAAAGGATAGGGCTACTATGATTGGGATTTTTCTAATCCATTTTACCGTATTCATGCGATACTTTATGCCTGTATTACCGTCTCCTGCCTCCTCTTATGCTTAGTTTGTTCCTCTTGAAGTCATATTCATTTTAGCCTGACTTTACAAATAATCACACCCATTGCCTGGATCATTGACTACTGACACTGGGTTGTGTTCATTGGATGGTTTTACAAGATCATTAAAGTTTTGCTTCTGCCTGAACTCTATTCTGTTTCTTAGGAATCATTACAGGGTCGATAACGATGGGAGGTGGAATAGTATCCATAGGATACTGCAGGATAGAAGTTAAATGCAGGGCTGTCACAGACAATATGGGCTGGCAGACAGCCTTCTCATTCAGAGTGGCATGTGACTTTTGCCCGTATTTGATCACCCCATAATTTAGTGGATATAAAGGACAATGAACCCTTCATAATTAAAACATGCACTTACAGAGGACACTAATTTCCACTAACTACTTATTCAAATCAGGGTCTCAGGAGACCTGCAGCTTAACTCAGATAACAAGGCAGACTGCACCCTGGATGAGATGTCAGCCCAGAACAAGTCACACACACACACACACACACACACACACACACACACACACACACACACACACACACACACACACACACACACACACATTAGAATATTCAGTTCACCTGGGATATGCAGACACATGGAGAACACACTAAGTAGCCACACAAAATATCAGGAATTCCCACATTTAAACTAAGATCCTGGAGGTGTCAGGCAACTTCACTTGCTGAGCAATCACTTAAAAAAAAATCAAAATTTTAAAATGTCATTGAAATGACAGCACTTCATGGCAGTGTATTGCTGCCACCATACAAAATTAAAATATTGTAGTGACTTCTGCATGTGGCAGCAGGTCGGCTGCAGGGACAGTGACGTCATCCCCAGGGGTCAAGACAAGAGTCTGATTAGCTCCCACAGCTGGAGACTTGAGACTTTGGCTCAGCAGGCTAATCCTCCTGTCTGATGTGTTGTGGGGACAATAATGACCTGTGTTTGAAACCTGACTGCTCCCTTAGTCTGTTACAATATGATCAGTTTTGTGTTTTAACATAAAATGTTTCTCGTTATAACGCAAACATTTTTACATTTTTACATAATACTTTTATATCATAAGAATCTTTTACATTTTAATGTAACACTTTTTGAGTTTTAACGAGATACCAAAGTTCTGTGTTTCAATGGAATTGGCATTTTTTGTTATAACATAAAACGTTCATGTTATTTCACAAAACCAGCACAAGTTTTGTGTTATAACACAAAGTTAACACTTTGTCCACAATTTCCACTTGTGTGCAGTCAGTGTCACATGATCTGTCACACGATGTCAGTATAAATACATGTGGTCTGAAAGGCCCCTGAGTCTGCAACGTTACTATGTTTTTATATAGATCACATATAGATGTTTTATTCCACCTATTTAATCTGTATATCCCATTTGTACAATGGGCAAAGGCGCACTGTATCTTTTGGAATATTTACTCTACCACACAACAGACACTGCTAGCATTCTTCTGTCACAAATACCAAACCATGGATATAATGTCATGCATGTTCTATGATCATGCATAACTAAAGCAAAACCTACTTATCTACAAGTATTATACGGCCCCAAATTGGCTAAAGTGGTTTCCTTATCACACGGTACACAGATGCATGATCATGTTATTTCCATAAAATGTCCCGTTTTGTCTAGAATACTAAATAACTATTAAAAGATTAATTTGACCTTGACCTTTAACGTCACAAGTTTTGCTTTGTGTTGAAACGCAAAGTGGACACGTTTGTATTAAAGCGCAAAACATTTTGCGTTTTTACACAAATTGTCGACTTAGTGTTAATACACAAAACTGGCGTTGGTTTTGTGAAATAACGTGAAAGTTTCACGTTATAACACAAGTGACGATTTTGTGTTAAAACGCAAAAGCTTTTGCGTTAAAACACAAAACGCTGGTATCTCGTTAAAACACGAAAAGTATTGCGTTAAAACAAACAAAAAAGTTTGTAGTTGTAACAAAAGTATCATTCATCAAAAGGTTTGCGTTTTAACGAGACACGTTTTGTGTTAAAACAACAGCCGATAATATTTTATTTTTGTATGGCGGCAGTAATACGCTACCGCACTACTCGGCTTGCTCTAAACAAATTGAATGAACACGCCTTCACAGCTCCACTCAACCCCTTTACAGACGACATTCTTTTTCATTTTGCTATATGTGTTTACGTTACAGTCACTAGTTATCATGCTGAGCCAAACAGCCCAGCTGGCATTGCCGTTGAGTGTAAAAATTATTGGACGTTACCTCTGGAGCAGGACTAATGTTTTTTTTATACTGGAATAGTCCGATGTCAAGAAAGGCAATTTTTCTTTTTGAATATTGGGCATGAAAAGGGAGCAGAGAGACACAGTGGGTTCCACTGCCATCTCACATCTCCAGGGTTGTATGTTTAAATCTGGCTCTTGGCATGTTGTCTGTGTGTGTTGGGTTGAGATGTTCTCTCTTGCATGGACAGATGCACAGGGGATTCCAGTGAGTTCCCTTTGCAGCAAATGACATAAAAGTCAGATGGTTTGGGAGTGAATGTGTGTGTGTGTGTGTGTGTGTGTGTGTGTGTGTGTGTGTGTGTGTGCGCACACACTGATGACTTGGCTTTCTTTCCATTCCAAGGTGAAGTCTGGTCAGGAGAGAACACAGCTGGTGGGATATTTCCCTGGTATGTCTAGTGCCACTCAGTAATATTAATTACTATATGTAAAGTCACATGCTCACTGGTTTTGCTGAGTCCAACTGCCACATCAGTAGTAAATTAATTACATGAGAAATTTGCCTACTGTGATAAGTTGGACAGACATATGAAAAGAAGAGCATTCTCTTAGTGTGGTAACAAACCAGTGCAGGTTCTCAGGCCGATGTCTAGCAGCTACCGCTTGTGGTTATATAATCACAGACACATCACACTACTGAAACACACATGTTGAGAATTTAATCAATATATCATAGGATGTTTTGCAAAACTAGTTCCAAAGATCCCCTTGTTCACCAAATATAAATGTATAGTATTCCTACATAATCTGTATATTCTTCAGTTCATTACTGTAAATTTATTAAATAACTAAATCATGAATAGTAAATTAACACATTTTCATTTCACTTTTTAACGTTGGGATGTAAGTGGTTTGACAATGAATAAGTGAATTTTGATATACATTTTCAATTTTGAAATCACACTGCAAGAAGGAAACTTTGCTTTCTTTATATTTTTTGTTATAGTGTTTGATCAGAGCATCCATAAAAACATATCCACATAGATACTTCACAGACAGAATTTTGTACTGAAAAACTCTTGACTGCATGCAGGTTTACACAGCAGACATCTGAACACTGTTAATGTCAATGCGAAGCTTTTCTAACCGTCATAGAACACAGGAATAGGCAGTTTTTTATTGTTAATTATTTTTATTTTTTTCTGGTAATGCTCTTTTGTGAAATCCCAGCAGGATGCTTGTCTACTCAACAAAATCAAGTTTCTAGGCTACAAAAACGTGGGACAGAAAATAACATCTCTCAAATGTACTTGACATCAACACAAGATATGCAACTGAGACCAAATGTATTAACCCAGGAGCAAAACTGAGCCATATTTAAGGTAGAAAAATGGTGGAAAATGCAGACCCAAGTATGAGCTTTTGTGTGAGGACACATGGACATGAGAACAGCAGGAGGGTAGGCTAATTAGGAAAAGGCAAGAAAACGGACATGGCTTAAAACTCTTTCCTTTATGAAGCCCTGATCTTGACATTATATTGTTGCATGTTCCTGTTACCCAGTTAAGAGTAACATTATGACAAAATTACACACTGTTTTTCTAGCATGTTCAGTAAATTCAAACACTGCCACATGTAAGTTTTACCTGGCTGTTTATTGACCCAGTGGGCAAGTTGAGATGGTTACAATGGGATTACAGGTAATTACAGAATGCAAAATAGTATAGAATTATAGATAATCGTACATCACTACTTTGGCACAGGGACAGGAGGCCATTCTTATTCCCATATCATTTTCCTTTAGAGCTGTCCTGTACTTCCCATGGTAGGCATTATGGGAATTCTTTCTTTACAAACATTGCTCTATGAATCACTGCCTTTTTTTTTCCATCTTCATCTGTCAAGAGTGTGTTGACCTTGTCTCCTAAAGGCACACTTCTTTGATGCAGTGAAAACTTAAACGTAATCGATATACAGCAACAAAAATGCAATTGTAAGCTTCGTTCACAAATAGGCTCAGCTGTATAAGTGCAGAGCAGTTGTAAACACTGTTGTTCAGATAGCCAGGCAAAAGCGTATTAGTCACAGCTCAAATACAACGGCAGATGAAGACTCACATAAATAATCTTTTCCAGATGGCCAATGAGTCCAGCACACACAGTCATCACACAAACAGACAGGCAGCACTCTGCCACTCTCTGCAAATAAGCAGTTTTACACCCAACGCTCCCGGGGATAAACATGTCTCATGCACGTTCAAGACTAAAGAATACCGATTCACTTAAAATCACCAGCTTTGATCCTTTGAACAAAACTAAGACCAAGTAAACCAACATTAAATTGTTTGTTAAATGACATTTGAATTTTTAAAATTTGAAGGTAATAGTGTATATGAATATCAGAATTACTGAACCCTCCCAAACCCATCACATTTACAGGC
>JABJVR010048331.1:0-24783 GCA_025773905.1 Chitala chitala
AATACCACAACCTGATGAAACATTCATTTTGTAAGCTGCCTATATAATAAAGAGTAACAGAAACCCTAGAGGTCAGCACAAGGAACAGCCCTTTGGTCATCCAGCTACCTCAAAGCAGCCCATCAGAACCACGTCAGGGAACCACAACATTCACCTGCAATCTCTGCAGGATCAGGACAATCATGCATATTTCATGCATCCATGCAAGAACAGTCACGCACATCCACGCACGTACACACAATCTAGAAGACTGAGGTAACAATGTAACAATGCTAAACACTTTGTTGAGCCTCCTTGCTTCCCAATTCATATATTACATGTGCTATTTGCAAATCGTGACTCATGACTGTGACTCCATATGCATGCTCTTCATTCACAAATGTTAAACACGATCAAGTCAGAATAACTACACTTTATTGGGTTGACACTGCAATGACGCTATCACTGAACTGCACATATTCCTCATATATGCTATGAAACAAACTCAACGGTTTGATATATAGCTTTGGTATACCTGTTGTGTACAGTGACTTTCAATTGATGCGTTTTGAATTGAAAATGTACGTTACGAGTCATATGAAGCTAAGGTGCAAAGCAATACTGTTGATGTGGGTCATGACAACAGTTCTGCCTCTAAATTTAATACTGATTTTCTAAGATAGGTGCTTGAATATGACAGCAAAGTTTGTTTAGCAGCCCGTTCTCTCAGGTCAGCTGTGGACACTTTTGAAAGTGAACGATGAGTTCTGAATGGGTAGTCTAGAGAAGAGAAAGAAGCCAAAAAGAATATTCTGTAACTAATTTAAGACATCCAGCAACCAAATGACCAACCAGTTTATGTCTAATCTAAGTACTCCATGTACTGACTGTTTAAAGCCTTGAAAACAGCTACAATATTATATCTGAGGGAAAGACAAGAATATGGCAGCACAAAGAGGTTAAAGGGCTTTATGATGACAACCATAAAAAGGCCATGGTGAAAATTATCTGCTGAAAATAGATTGCATTTATTCTCTGGCTGTTCGTTAAGGTTGAGACGTCAAGGTCCTTCCTGATGCCCTTTTGCTATACAAGTATGTACTTAATAAATAAGGTAACCTGACACTGTACTACCATACTTCACTCTGTCTTTTGGTCCCCTAGTCCCTGCGTTCTACGAAGCACCATCACCTGACCTCACTGTTGGAATCTCCTTAGATCAATTAGCAGGGACCACTACCTTGGCCGCAATAGCATCAGCCAAAAAGGGATTAATTAGGGCTACGCGACAGCCCAGCAGTGAGCATGCTGTTCGACATGGGGGTCGTACCACCAGCCCTAAGGGGAGCTGCTACGTGTGTAGGCAGGTGTGTGCTTTATTTGATGGGACCCTATTCTCCAACTCTCCTCCCTCCTCTGACAGCTATGCACCGCCCTTCTTTACTTTTACTTCAAGGGCCCTCAGGTGTCCCACAGGTAGTGAAAGGCATTGACGCTGACGAACATTTGCTGCAAGTGTCTGAGCTTGGGAACTGAATGGACATCCATCATCCAGGTTATGTCGTTCAGTTTTTCATAAATGTCTTTACTTGTCCCCATTACCTTAGGCACTGAAGAGTTCCTCAACACAGATAGGTACACTATGCTGGCTAATTTTGGACATTTGATAGTCCACTTCATGACATACAGTGAAGCACATGCATAAACTGAAACATACACACACAGACACACACACAGATTTCCCTACCATACATCAGAAAAATAGACACAAAGAAACACAGAAACAAACACACACACACACACACACACACACACACACACACACACGCATACACACACATTTACAGGCCACCTGCAGGTTTCAGACTCTTTTGGACGGGCACACACACACACACACACACACACACACACACACACACATACACACACACACACACACCCTTGCAGGCCACCTGCAGGCTTCAAACTCTAGTGGACCCACACACATGCTGTGGGTTTGGAAGAAGACCCATGCAGTGTCCTGCACTCTGCCATCTGCCAAATGAAAGTGGGCAAGCCTTTTATCGGCAGGAGGGGAGACAGAGGTGAGACACAATTAGTGCTCTAAATCCAGCGAGGCCCCGCTCTGTACCCCAGAACAGTCCTGCGCATCTGCTCCAGTGCAAGCCAGAACCCCAGCTGCTCACCCACCCTGGGTTAGTTACACACTGCACAGCTGCATGTTGAACTGCATAATGACATTTGTTACACACCTAACTGACGCACGCTATATTTCAAAGTGACGTTCGTTACACGTCTAACTGACTGGAATTATGTGGAAACTGACTTATATTACACGTTTAACTGAGACAAGCTACATTCAAAACTGACGTGTTACACACTTAACTGACCTTATGTTCTATGTTATGTTCTAAACTGACATGTTTTACCCATTTAGCAGTCATAAGCTACAAGCTAACGTGCATCAGTTGTTTAACTGTTAAACTTGGAACATGTGGCAAAGGAGGGTGCTGCACCAAAAATCAACAGAAAGCAACAGAAAGAAGTTTAGCGTCAAATGTCACTATTTACATGTAATAATATGGCAGCAAACTTTAAATGTAAAAATATCAAAGTCTTGGCCTCCTTTCATGAACCAAAAAGCTTTATTTAGCTTTGCATTGTGAGATTGTTTCTACTTTGATGATAAATACACACAATAAAATAAGATAATTTTATACACCAGTTTTAACATTTTATTAGCCTTTGGGAATCTGTTTATTATCACCATACATCAATGTAAATATTTAAACTCAAAATTAAAAAGGGTGATATAAGTTCTTAAGACTTCTATTTGCATAAGCAATTCCTTTTACGCTACCACCTCTAACAAACAGACCGCACGACCGTCATTAAGATTAATAACTAGTATTATCATTAAATACATGAATTTTCCATTCCTGTACTGCTTAAACATCTTCCTGTGCAGTTTAAGTTAATTTTATTAGTAAAACTTAATGCAGTTTGTCAGTGTGAAAAGAGTGAAAATTACAGCTCTGTTGTTTATCGACCTGAAAGAATAAGATGTTTTTTAATTGGATGATGAGTTAGTAATTATCCACACGTGCATATTCCAAGAGCAATCTAGTGTTGTTATTACACTGAAGCAATTACAAAATGTAACCTGGCCCTGTAGTAAATGGTGACAGAGGATGTGTTTGACATTGAACGGCCTTATAGAGAACCCCCCCCCGAAAGTCCTGTGAGCTGTAAGTAACATCTTATTGCTCAATCGTTGCACTTTTATTCCACCTGTTTTTCTTCATCCTGATGATGACCTCAAGGGCAATCAAGACCTGCCAGTGCCAGGCATGGAACTCTACCTGATTCAGAGCCCTTCACAAGAAACAAAAGAAGCTTTAGATGTGTCTATCTGGATAATTTAAAACACTTCTGCAGGAAGAGAAAACTAACTAACTGAACAGAATGTACATGCAAAGATATTTTAAATGTTTTCTTTTCAGTCTTTCATATAAATACTTTAGATACAGAACATAAATTGATTTTATTATTTGTATAATAAAGTTGAAAAAGATGAAGTAAATAAGCATTCTGGTGGCTGAGTTTGTGTGCTAGCTTTGTACATACTCGGGACTAATTATTCGTGTTTACCCGCTCGTTCCCTTGGCAACCTGCTCCTGTAGCCACGGTGGGAAGCCTGAGCAGGAATGTGCATGGCAGAGAGGTGAGGCAGAGGGCTGTGTACTCCAGCCTCATTGTGACTGTGCTCACACTTGGCAGGGTGCGCTTCCTGCTTCCCTCAAAGTCTTTATTCAGCGCTCACCTGGATAGCTGCCAGCCTCGTGCCCCTCCACCCCCCGTTCCGCTCCAGCCGTGCTCGCTCCAGATACATGAGAGGGGCGTAATCGGGCCGTAGATCTGAATTTAACTTCACAACCTGGCGAGCCGCTGCGCATTTGTCTCTCGGAAGCATTAGCCGCGTCGAGGCACAAATCACAGGGACAAACCGTGGTGCTGCCTTTGGTGCTTCCACTTGCCTGAGTGGCTTCAGCGCCAGGGCCGGACCAGTGTGCAGAGACAGTGGGGAGGGGGAGTATAGCGGAGGTGGTGGGGCCATCTCACGGGCCTTAGGGGACAGAGGTCTTATCGTTTTAAAGTGCACACACCCAAAGTCCTGGCCACACTTTCCAACCAAACTGGTGCACCTCGGTATGTGCTGAATGCTTGAGCGAATCGGCACTGACCTTCCATCTCCTGAGTTACTGTTCGCTCGCCCGCTCACTTCCGTCATGTTCGCTGGACTGGAAAGCGGCCCTTCGCTCTGCCGCTCCATCCCAGGAAGTCTCGGGGGGTCTGCTCCACCTCTTCTCAATGCACTGTTTGTTTTCCTGTGGGCCTTCCTCTCTCTAATTATGCACAACTTCAAACCCTCGGGGCCTCTTCGCCCACTTCAAGTTGTCTTAAGTGCCCAATCAGTTTGTGGATATTTTCTGTACAAGAACACTATTTACTGACACTTTGCTTGTTTGCTAAGATGATCTCGGTGATTAAATTACATAACAGGCAAATATTACTATTACGTTTTCACCTCAGAGATGTTCATGTGTAAATATAAAGAACATGTACATTCTAAAAATAAACTATTCCATGACAAACATTATACCAGATTCATCTTCATTTGGAGTATGTTAATGAACTTTGATTTGGTATTAATTCTTTCTTTCTAATGTATAAAACTCTTATCGTTATGCAATGATGTTTTCAAAGCGGCATACTCCACCTAGTGGCTTGTAGGCATATTTTAAAACTCTTGCTCTACCAAGTGTAAATACAGCCAGTGCAAACCAGTGCCTTTTCTCACTATATAGTAATTCAAAACATTATTATTTTCAGTTAAGATGTATACGTTACTATGTTTTTTTCTTGCTTTTGGGCACAGATATGGGCAATCTTACAGGCAATGCAATACACAGGCATTGCAGAGGAATCATGTCAGACTGACCTTTTTTACACTCATTGGTGGATATGAAACCAGACAGCGATGTCATTGGACAATATTCATTTCAAATCCAGCCAAGGACCTGATTAAATCAAACACTTTCCCAGGCTGATAATCAGATATGACAAACACAAAGGTGTAGGGCTTGGGGTTGCTGCAACCACATTCTGTGTTAAAATGGCACTATGTGCATGCAGCATCAGTGAACATTTTTCGCTGTTGGTTTTAATGAAGTGCAAGTCTTTCCCTTGCTGTCAGAAATGCCTTCAATCTTCAAACAACCACAGGTGTCAGCAGAAATTAACCAGAGCCAAAAGGTACAATAGCATGTACCACTTCAATAGCATGTCAGTACAATAGCATGCACTGAGTGACAAGGACTTTTCTACAATATGCCTCATTCTTAGTCACACAAAAATTGAACACATAAGAGCCTATTTGGAGAATGATCATAACAGCTGCTTCAGGCAGAATACACAGTCTCTTCTGTATTTGAATAATAAATAGTAGCAGCATTAGCATGCGTCTCACACATCCACGAAGCGTCGGTGCCAGGGCTGCACATATCAAAGCCAAAATTGGCCTGGGAAAACAATGCTGTAAGGTGGGGGTGGTGGAGGGCCTCCGAGGGCCAACATGCCACTTTGCTCACTGCGGGAGTTGATACTGACAGGCCTGAAATTGCTGCGTGACGCGTGGAGGCGGATTCTGTCAACTGGGGAGGGGGGTCCGCGGAAGAGTTTCTGGCCTTTGAAGGAGCTCTGTTCCATAAATTTGAGGGGCTCTGCTAAATGTGCGATGTTCCGCAGGGCGGGTGCACCGCTTGCTGCCGCTGCTGCCACTGCTGCCACAGACTGAGGAAAATACACCCCGTATGCACTCCCGCCGTGCATCCGCAAGGAGAAGAAAAAAACAGACAATCGTGACAACTTTACACAGAGAGGACATATGCTTCCTAACACATCAGTAAGCAAGTCTGTTCAGACCTCACTTTACCTTTCATTACTACTCCTTTTAATAATAAATACATGTTATCTTACAAAGGTTATGTTGTTCTGGTTTTTTATAAGGACTCATCAAACTGATGATCAGTTAAATTGATTGAAAGATTCCAGATTTTAGCACAAGATTTGGTATGTTAGTATAAATTTGGTATTATATACACTAAAGGCGACACAATAATCTGCTCTTTATTCTAAAAACCCAGTTCAACAGTCCACACTCCATCTTCTGCACATGCGGATAATAACCAAGACACCAATTGCTAAAAATGAATCCACACTTGTCAGAAGTAATTTCTTTATAATTGCCTTCCCTGAAATCCGGCAACATGCGAAATGGCACCAATAGTGTCTCTGTTTATAATTCAGTGTCTCACATTTGTGAGTTTGAAAAACTGCACGTGTTTTAAGATGCAGACTAAAATAAGAACACTTCTTCTGCTCAAGACTATCCTCGTGTAATAAGATTTTAGTGAAAGGTCATGCAATTAAACCCCCAAGGAGATATAACTGATGGGTTGCCCTTTTCCCCAACACTACTGGATTAGACAATATGTGCTCCGAAGACTAAGACCTGTCATGCGAATCTGTTAGACACACTCGTGCTTCCATTACACTGCTTTGTTGTTTTTAAAATGCTGATCATAACACATTGTTTCTCCTTCCATGTACTAACAAATTACTTGCACGTAATGATGAGAAAACATAACTGCTGGTCCACACCAGCATACGGAAGACCTTTTATTTTATCGTAGTCTCTTCTGACATTGTACACTACTTTCTTATTCTTAGCCTATTGGATAATACTGCACAATGTGCACACATAACTAGGTACCTTACTGTTGGTTAAACATTGCTTATGAAAGCAAATTCACAGGTCACGAAGATTCTGTGTAGGTGCCAACAAAGAAAAATCTCCCTAGTCCCACAGGATAAAAAATATTGGACTGAACTATCAACTAATAAAGAATATGTTTGTCATGTCAACTGACCAAATTTTAGTTGCTTGTTGGCAATTTTGGGCTTTATGAAACATAACTAATTCAACTGGAAAGGACTTAATTAACTTAACAACCCAGTAAGCAGAATCATATTTGCACCGTAAAAACTGATAAATTATAGGTTTTATGTTTACCAGGGTCGTTTCCATTAAAAAAATATTGACACATAGGAACCTTTGATTATTAATAATTAATTAATTAAAGTGTGAGGGTATGGCAATGGTAATAACTGGGGAAGGCAGTGCTTACGCTCTCTGCTGGTGACACACCATCACTGCAGGTAATTTCCAAAGCCAGGTCACAACTCTGTTCCCTCTAACTAATGGCAAAAGACTAGACTAAATGGCCTCATTAACACTTTAAGATAGACGTAACAACTTATTAAAAGTTTTTGTCTATTGTAACTTCATTTGTGTATTCATTGTTATTTTCTTGGTTTTTCTTTGGTGTTGTTCATGGATACCAATATGTACAAATGTTTTATTTCTTTGTTATTAAATCTACAGCCAAGCTGCGCTTAGAACAGACTGTTTTTCACAAATCAGTCAACAGCCTAAACACAGCTTCAACTCGAAGAAATTAAAAGTTGTCTTTGGCTGTTTTCCAGCACTAGGGCTAACATCTTAAATACAGTTAGAATAAAGTGACCAAAATGAAAACCAACCAAATTTCCAGTGTTTGCAAATGGTCTTTTTTACATTTACTCTCAGTAAAACAGAAGAGAAATGCATTTACAGCACACTGCACATTGTTTTCTATAAATTAACTAAATACCTGCTGGGAATGTTTTTTTTTTTTTACTTGCATGATATGACCTGTGGGCTCTTTTACTCAGTTTTGTCTTGTTCACCTTCTGAGAGCGACTTCTTCAGTATATAATCACACCAATGTTTAAATGACTATGTGCATTTGAAACCATGACATATTTCTGCTTGTTTAATGTGGGCAGTTTCACTTCCTGCTTACATTCTAGCACCTTTGTGGTATTGTTTACAAGGCAAATATAAAAATGAATAGCAAATCAAATTGTTTTTAAAGGCATGAAAATTGTGCCTTAGAGCAGTGTTCTATACCCCTGTGCTCTGTTTCTTCCAGATATAACTCTGTTGCTTTTAATTCTTCCCCTGCTGAGGAAATGCTTCAGAAAAAACAGCTAGCTAAAATACGTTGGGAAACATTACGGTTACAAAGCATAATAAAGTATGCAGCATCCATTCTGTTAACAATTTTGCTGAGGAGACCAGTGACACACATTAAAAAAATTTAAATTTATACTCACCAGTTTTCACTAGAACCTGAATACCCTCAACAAATCACAGTCTTGCATTAGAAAAAAAGGAAGCCTTCAATTTCCCAGAAAAGGGCAGCAATGGATTTAGTTTGATTTCCTATTTATATTATAAACTGTCCTATTCTGTCCATCAGAAACATTCAGCCTTAAGTGTAAATGCTAAGGTACCATTCTCTGCTGTTGGCTTCATTAGAACAAAGCTTTGATTAATTGTAAAGGGCATATGTTTACTGGATAAAATATTTAAGCCCCGTATTGCATACTTTATATTAATACCAATGGAAAAGTAGACACACAGAACTAGGCATGAGCTCAGTAGACATGAGCTTGCCTTTACTTGCTAGTTGTCAGACTCTGTAGCATTTTCTCCTAACAGTAGTCATCAACATCATTAGTTGGTCACCAGTTACGTTGATTTATGATTTTGTGAGAGAGTATCTGTAACCCAATCCCCACGACTGGGCTTTTGGTTTGGCTCTCAGGAATGTGCTGCCACAGTAAACAGGTTTTGTTCAATAAATATTTAACATGTTATAATGTCTCAACTAAGTTTTTAAAAAGTTTTAAAAGTGTTATAACAAAAAGAAACAGAGACAAAG
This sequence comes from Chitala chitala, assembly GCA_025773905.1. Lineage (NCBI taxonomy): Eukaryota > Metazoa > Chordata > Actinopteri > Osteoglossiformes > Notopteridae > Chitala > Chitala chitala. The sequence goes on from JABJVR010048331.1 coordinate 8,871, forward strand.
TTTTATATAGGCAATGCAATAATTTCTTGGTTGTGAATGATTAGGGGAAGAACACAAATCCAGGCAGTAAACAAAAAAAAAAAAACTGGTCATACATGTGATGCAGAGAAGTCTATACACCTTTTTCAACAATAGAAAAGTCCTTCTTTTTAACATGACTAACATGACGCTAAAAGTAGTTATTGCAGCGTTCTACCATATTGTTTGTGTACACCCGCTGTTAGAAATTTAAGTCAAAAATAATAACATACTGTGATGGACATAAGAAGCTGGCAAGTTTCAAATTGAGGTCATTGCTGCAGGCATGGCACATCAGACAAAAATATCATCTTTTGTCTCAACCTTGGGGTGATATTATCATCCTTGTAGCCAACCTCCTACCACTCTTCGCAGTCACTACCTTGCTTACCTCATAACCTCTTTCATCAACCTTGTCCATTCTCAGCTGACACAATTTTATCCCACTTCTTACACCACTATAGATGACTGGGGGAGCCAGTGAGTTTCAAATCCAGGTAATTGCAACTGGTGCAGTGCACTTGACAAGAAGATTAGCCTGCCAAGCTAAACACCTGACACTTCAATTTTTGGAGTAAGTTGATCTCCTGCTTCAACGCCAGTGCTGACATCACCATTCTTGTGACCAACCTACTGCCACAATATTACAACTCAATCAATATACCAATATGATATAAAAAGTTGACAGGTAGCATTTGTTTTGTTTTCTTAATTTTGCATTTGAAATATTTGTCATTCTCAGTTTATAATCCAATAAAACAGATGTAGTTGGAATTTTACTGTACATAATTGCTGTTTTAAATGTTAAAAATACTCCTTTTGCAAAGTATTACCCATTGAGACTTCAGGAACTGAAATTTCCTATTAAACCAATTATTTCAGATCATTTAATGTCACACTACAATGAATACATTATTTCAACAAAAATCAGCTTGATACTTTTTGTTTAGTCTAAGTTGGCAACATTTTAATATAATTTATCTGTGTTATTATGCACAGTGCTAACACTCTTCAAGGATTGTCCATGAGACACAAAGGGATTGTGAACCCCACCCACACACGCACACGCACGCACACACGCATGCACGCACGCACGCACGCGTGAAAGCAGTAAGCAGTGTACGTGTGGTATGGGGTACATGATGACACATGTGTTCCCACAGGCTGAGTCCAGGGCTGGAGTGAGGTGTTAAACTGCAATGTGAAGAACAGGTAAGAGTGTGTCACACCTTCTGCTGCTCCGCTCACAACATCAGCTGCATGCATATCAAGAACCAGCTGCCATGGCAGTCAAACATTTTCAAGTCCCACGACGGTAGAGTCTGTTGTGCCATTTTTGTACAGCTTTAGCTAAGAAATTACTAACATATGTTATCTGAGCAGAAGACTACACTGCTTTGGAATATGACTTTAAAAAGGAATTACAGGTTTTCACCTTTACATTGTTTGTTAAGCACAGTAATCCACCCTTTATCCATGGTTTTCTTTTTTGCGGTTTCAGTTACCCGTGGTCAACCGTGGTCCAAAAATATTAAATGGAAAATTGCACAAATAAGCAACTCACAGATTTAGATTGTTTTCTGCTCTGAGTAGCTTGATGAAATCGTGTACCATGCTGCTCTGTCCCACCTGCTATGTGAATCATCTCTTTATCCAGCGTATCCACATTATATATGCTACCCACCCGTTACTTAGCAGTCATCCCAGTTATCAGATTGACTGTTGCAGTATTCCAGTGCTTGTATTCAATTAATCCTTATTTTACGTAATAATGCTCTAGAGCAATGATGCTGGCAATTTAGATATGCCAAAGAGAAGCTGTGAAGTGCTTCCTTTAAGTGAAAAGGAAAAAGTTCTCAATAAATAAGGAATAGGGAAAAAAATTGCATGCTGAGGTTGCAATTCACATAACTTTTATTGCAGTATATTGTTATAATTGTTATATCTTTAATTATTATTGTTAATCTCTAACTGTGCTTTTTTTAGAGATTTAACTTCATCATAGGTGTGTATGTATGTATGTATAGGAAAAACAAACATTATTCGGTATTATCTGGAGCTTCAGGTATCTATTAAGTGTCTTGGAACGTCAGAAGACAAACATTTCAGAAATATTTTTTCAACACTTTCTTTTCATCTAAATAATTTAATATGCAAGCTGTAAGAAACAGAATGTGTTGTTAATATCTACAGATATGTTTCATGAAAGAATACTTTCCTTTCTCTTGTATATTTTTAAGCTTGGTACTTTATGGCAGTTTTAATCTTCTCTTTGTATTTGAAGAGGAATATCTGTGGTTTAATATAAAAGAGCTTTTGTGTACCACACTTTCTGCTCCTGTTAGTTATGAGCCAGACTTTATTATTATTATTATTATTATTATTATTATTATTATTAACATTTACATAGTTTTATTTATAATGATTTATTTTTTGTATTTATGTATTTTTGTCATGTACAATTTAAGTGTGCCTGTTTGAAATTATTTTATTTTGAATTTTAGCATTTATTTCTCCACAGGCAAAAAACAATTACATTTTAGTGGATAAATTTATTCATTAGTTTCCAGCAGCTGAATAATAATTATTGGTCCAGACCTCTAAACTGTAAAAATATTTAAAGTTATTGAAAACACAAAGTGAAAATACTTCTCTTTTATTATAAGCGAAAAAAAATTGAAATAATTATGTTCAGTATTGATACAATGAGCTCATTATGTGACTTGAACGTCTCAGTGGGTTTGTGCTAGAATGTGTTAAAGTGTCTGTCTCATATTTTCTAATTCCAGAACTCAAATAGTGTTGTTGAATACAACAATAATGTTGAATTTGTTTTCCAGGAAACCCAGTCAGAAAAGTCAAACAATGGAAGATCGATAGAGGGAACATGGAACAGAGAGACAGATAGACCAGGTTGGAGCACACTGAACACTGAAAGGGGGGTAGGCGAAGCCAACACATCAACTACTCAGTATGCAGCATTTTGACAGAGAAGTAATAACTTACAAAGTAACGTGGGTTAAAGACAGAACAGAAGGCACATGACATAGGAAATGGCACTCAGATGAAACTGGGGAAATTGATTAACTGAATAACAGATGAAAGAGGAGACACAGTATTTGAGATGAATGAACACGGCATGTATTTCATGAAATTAAAACGTCTAGAGGATGACATTACAATGTTGTATGTTTTTTGTACTTTTACATTTTTGTCCGTTCCGTGATTATTAATTACTGTCTCTCACTACTGTTATTTATTTGAAGATTTCACAATATTTTACAGCATGGTTTACTTAGAATTATCTTGATGACGTTGTCAGAAGTATCTAAACTGGTGTTTGGCAGTCAACATGTTAATTATAAGTAAAGGATTTTTTTTCATAACCTGCAATTAATCAGACAGTTAATGGGTGGGCTCCTCTTCTGTGTGTATGGATATTGTCATACCTGATTAGCTGATAATGAACTGCTTATAAATTAAAGACCAATCTGCCAATTGTTGCTGTGACAGCAATCAGATGGAGCCCATTAAGATATGTAAAGTTTTCAGCTGGGAAATATACCCTCCCCGCAAACTGATTTATTTTGGCTCTGTGAAATCCCCATGTTGGCATTGCAGCACGCAAGTAAATCAGTGAGTTACAAAAAAAAAAAAAAGAAAGAAAGAAAACGATATTGGTCTTATTAATTACCACCTGGCGCTTTGTCTCATTACGGCTGACAATTATAGCTGTCGTGCGGCAGCCCTGTCAGGTAGTGCAGTTTTTCCAGAGAATTCCCTGTGCCGTCATTAGTGGTACATTTTGTGCCGTCGGTGAAGCTCACATCTGCTGTCTTTCAGGGACACTGGCATCCTGGGAAGTGCACCGTTCCCGAACGACGCCTCTTATAAAAAGCGTTCCGGCCGAGGCAGGCACTGCCGCTCTGCCCCAGGCCGTGCGCCGGCCCAACTTCTCTCCTAAGAAACGGCATGCTGGTCCACTGCCCGTTACCCACCACTGCCAGTGAAACACTCCTGTGTGTTCCTATGATAGTCACCCGTGGAAACTGCTTTGAATCACCTTATTGGTGGGGTGACCTATGAGCCAACTTAATAAAATAAAAAAATAAAAAAAACTCCAGTGGAGGAATTTTGATAAGAAGACAGTCTTAAAAGAAGACTTTCAATGCATTCCTCACCATGTAGGCCTGGAGATAGATGAGAAATTTAATTATGATGCATTTGGACCCTTCAGTGCTAAGATGTTCCTATTATGTTCTGTTTTATAAAACATTTATTGACTGTTAATTTACTTATCATTTGTAAATGAGTCATTGACACTGATCCACTGTGATCACATCACCATATATCCTGCTATATCCTGCTCAGAACAGAAAGATTCTCGTGTAATATACACTAAATTTTTATTTCTTCTATTTAATTATCAAAAAGATAAATTATGCATGGTTGGTGTGTTTCATGGAAAATCCCTAAGATTGTTATTTAAAAGCAGGTGACAGATTTGATAAACCAAATTGACTTTTATGTTATATAATGAGTATGTTTCTGGTATCCATTTAATTGGAGTACTGCACTGCTGTGTTTTAATGCAGCAAAGATCATAAAACAGGAATAAAAATCTTTACAGTGACAATAAGGTGATTTGAAAAAAAAAGTGTTAAGCATTTTCTGGGGTAATAATTTGTCCATAATGTGTTGCTGTACAATGTAAAAATTTTAGGTGATTGAGAAAAATTGTGCAAAAAGCTATTTATCTACATTGAGGTAATTTATTAAAACAAACACATAACATTTGAATTAACACAAAAGAAACTGATACAGTTTTATGTTTTTAAATAAATGTGAAAGAGTTCTAGATGAAGGTTTAAAGATCATCTCCAATCACCTTATTTCTGACATATGAGAATCTTAAACAGCAATGGGTTCTGCTCACAAACATTTTTAATTCTAACAGGTGCATGTTAAGAAAAATCAACTATTATGATCCCAAAAAAAGCATAAAAAATGTTAGCATTAGAACATTTTTCATGTACTGGGAAGTCAGATTCTTGCTTCTGCTCTGTGTATCACAGTTTTCATGTTCACTCTGTGATTTACTGGTTTCCTTCAGGTACTTCAGTTTCTTCCCATGGTCCAAAGACATGCATTATAGGCTCACTGGTGTTGCCAAACTGCCCATAGTGTATGATTGGGTGTGTGAGTGTATGATTATGCCCTGCGATGGGTTAGTATACCGTCCACTTGTGCCCTAAGCTACAGGCTCCAGGCCCCTGCATAGGATAAGTAATATGGAAAATGGATGGATGGATAAATTGATGAACAGACAGAAAGATGGATGGATGGACACACAGTATGTCACATAAACTGTATATGCATAATTTAAAAAAATTATTATCTGTACTGATATCATACAAAATTGCATGTTTAATACTGTACTCTATACTCTAGTCTTATAAAAACAATTACGGTCTCCAAACAACTGTTATTACTATTATTATTGTTTTTAATTTTTACTGTCACATCCTTGACCCAAAATGAAGCAATTTTTGATGTAAACCACCAATGAAAAGTTTGAGTTCACTTTTTAGAGTCTATAGGTATGTAACTATATTTTATAATCTGTCATTTTAAGACATATAATGAGCTGGAAATATAAACATTTACCGCCCAGATAAATGGATTAGTATGTAAATATACGTCATTTTTTCACACCTTTCCCTCAGTGATGTGTACTTCCTTTTTGCGAGCAGAGGAATTGTTACAGTATGAATATAGAGGTCATAGAGGTGACCTGAGGTTGCTTTTCATCGCTGATGACTTGTTTCCCCCTCCTCTCCAGTCAAAAGAAGAAAGATGAAGTGGAAAGCACCAAGGATGCAGACGCAGGGCTTTCATTTCACTGGCTCTCCTCTCTCTTGATCACACTCCTTTCCTTCCTTGTCTGTTGTTCTGAAGACTGCCCGTCTGGAGCAAATGAAAGGCATAGAGAAGTTTGTGTGTGTGTGGGGGGGGGATACATCTGGCTCTTGTCTTATTTGTTAACACAAGAAAATGCGTGACTTTCGTGTTCTGCTCAGCTGTGACTGTCCCTTCAATATCTGTTGCAATGTTGGATGCCGCATTGCGTCACCTGGGAGCCTGCCTGGGAGCTGTCGGACAGGTAGCAGTGATGTTTTTCAAACTTCCACAGGTTTGACATTGACGTGTAATCAGGGAAGAAGTGCTGGCTGCTTTCTCTCCATTCAGAAACTGGAAGTTCTGGGACCTACAGTGTATTTAATAGTCAGTTTACAGTTTGAGAGAAACATGTCAGAGAGACTTCTGTATCCATGGAGAAAAAGTCTTGAAGATGCATAATTGGTAGTTGAGGTCATTCTGTATTGTTAGTCACAGGCAAGTTTCACTCTCATTCTATTGGTTGCCTTTTGGATTTCCATTCAGTTAAACAAAGCTGTAATTTTCTACAAATTGTCTACAGAAACACTACCCAGCATTATCAGACAAAATTCTTTACCTCGTAAGGATTATTACAAACTGTATTTTCATGATTACACGTATGCAAGGGTTTGGGAGGAATACCTCAAACAGCCTGCAGAACATGTTGAAGCTGGTTCTGTAAGTCTGGGACATTTTTTTCAGATGAGGAGCTGGTGGGAGAAAAACTGATTTCTTTGCTACCCTTTGTTCAAAATGTTAGTCTGAAGTACTAAACCTGTGATAAGACTCTGACCAGTGGCCCTGAAAGTGCATGTCCATGACCTTAAGACAATGTTGTCTGCTCCCTGTCTGCTGGAGGTGTAGGCACTTAGATCAGGATATAATAGCAAGTAGAGGATATGGGAATTAACCCACAGACCAGTTTCATAACCTGCAAGCCAGTTCTCACTCCTTTCATTAGTCTTTGATGGACTACGCTCAAACACTGTCATTCCATTTGTAATGAAATAAATTCACCCAATCTTCTAGCATTTATGCAACAGTAAATGTACCTTCATTTGAGTTTTGTGAAAGCCCCTACCTTTTTCTTTACATTTTCTTCACACTTTGAACTTTGACTACTCTTACATCTTGACAGGACACTCCACACTCTGCTAAACTGTTTCCACACATCCTGACACATCCATTCTATGCAATCACACAGTTGAGAACCTAATAACCACATGACAATCAATTAACTTCTCTGGGAAATGCTGTCTGTTAATAACACCAGCAGAAACATACTTCAGTCCATTTGAACACTTCAAGTTTCCCAAGAAACAGTAAAAAATACACAATGGCAGCTTTCACAGCAAGTAGACAGCAACTCAGCTCATACATTAAAACGATGAATAAATGGCTTTAAGTGCAATAAAAGTGTTACTATAATTATACTGACAGAAAAATCACACTCCTGCATGTCTAGTTAAAATGCGCTTATACATTACATCCAAGGCTCTGTAAATTAAATTAGATTGTTTATAGATCTCCTCTATAGGAACATGTAATGAAATTATATCGTTCATAAAAGACCAATAAGTGTAATGCACCAGTATTCCTATGACAACCTTTATGCCCTGCAATCTGCTTCAGCTTCTCACGCAGCTGTGGGACATCAGCTCCTGGTTCTCCAAAATGAGAAGGTGGACCTTGTCCAAATACCACGCATCAAAAGCAACACAAGCAAACACCGTCATGCAACGGGAGGAAGATGAACCTGCAGATATTTGTGACGAGCACAGCATTTACTGCAGACTCCTTCATGTGCTGTTGTCTTTCGGCTATTGCAGTGAAAGCTTGACAGCAAAATCATACACAATCACATGGAGTTCTATGATTAGGTCCATTTTCAATCCAGTAAAAGCATTGTCATTGATGCAATGGATTTTTTAAAAATCAAACTAGCATGGTCAAAACACTACAAGGTGAGAAGGGTTGCAGAGAACAGCACAAGGGCAGGGTGAATTAGCGGCCTGAATAGATGGCCTTCTTTTGTGAAACGTAATACAGGAGAACAAACACATCCCCAGGGCTTATAATTACAGATATCTGTCATGTCATTTCAGTTTTATATTTTACCTCACATTACACACGGAACCATATTGATAAAATGAGCAATCAAATGTCCTTGTAATTCTCCTTCTATAGCTTTACAGCTTAAAAATCCAAAAGGACAATTAATTCATTTCTGCTACTCAAAGCAATATTGCCTTACGTCTCTGTGTCTGGGATAGCAACTCCAAAAAAAGGTTTTGGAAATGTAATGATGTTCTTATCTTGGACAGAGACCAAATCAGATCCCAAACCGCTTACTCAGTCATCTTTGGAAACTCAAACATCTTCTAAGAGGAAGACAATGCAATCCATTTACACGCACTTCTCTTTTCTTTTTTCTGTTATGTCAGCTCTCCTTCTACAAATGTTGTCTTGCATCAAGGCTTTTTGCAATTATCTCTGGGAATAGATAATCTTTGCAGAGCATGCATATTTTTTAACCAATGGAACATTCACACAAAATATTGGTCATTGCCAGTCTGAATAAATGCTGTATTATTATTTTTCAGCATTACAATAAGCAAAACCTTTGTCATTACCTGACAAATTCCAAAGTGCACAAATGTTTCGGACATGCAAAAAATTTCTGTCCGCCATGTGAAACATCACTAAATATACTTGGGCCGTAAGAGTGTGTTGCAACAGAAAAAAGACGTTAGCAATGGATTAAATGTTCCAAAAAATGTCTCAATAATCATCCATACAGTATAATTTTAAGCACATGCTAACTTAAATAAAACAAAAAAATAATACTGAATTTATATATAATACCAGTGGTAGTAGATAATGACATATTCTTTCTAGTGTCATAATGACGGAACTTTTTTTAAGGAGACAGTTTCTCTATTACCCTGAGCAAAGGGTCGATGGATTCAAGACTGATTCAAGTACAAATACAAGTTAGTAGAACCTAATGGGTTGCTGGGAGACTATAAAGGTTGTTGTTATAGCCCACAGACATCAGTGAAAATGTCTTTCTGTCTTGGCAGCTACAGGTAGTTTCACAGATTGCTGTTTTGTACCAATAAATTCCACAAAGAAGAAAAAAAAAAGACCCTCGAAGCAGATGTAGCCAAATATCATAAATTGGAAGTTGGAGGAAAGTCCGCTTTTTCCTGTTTGTTTTTATGATTCTTCCATTAGAGAAGGAAAATACTCCATTCCACTGTGGCTTCTCCCATGGTACAACTCAAATTTAGCGAACATCAAAGTTTACACAGGGCAAAACTGTAACAGGAGAGAAGTTTTGAGGTTTCATCACTTCTTTGGGATTCCTTTGAGGTACAGTGAGGAAGTGTACACACTGGAACTCATTGGAAAGTTAATTTTATCTTTGACAGGTTTCACAGACCTCAGCGAGGTTGATGACCTTCCCGGTTTTATGACACGGTTTTGTTGCATTTCCAAACCGTAGCATGCAAGTCCCACATCACGAAAACCTCATAAAAGCATAAAAACACTCTGGAGGGTATCAGTGGCACTGCCAGAATTTACTGAAAATAAAACAAAATCAGGCACAAAATAATGTTGTCCTTAATAATAAACTACAACACAGTGTCTGCTGAACTGTCACACATTACACATGCCGAAACAGGTATTTGTAATTCAGTCCTGCCGAAACAGGTATTTGTAATTCAGTCCTGCCGAAACAGGTATTTGTAATTCACGTTTAAATTAGAGTCATGTATTAGACTGTCAAACAGCATTTGGCAGTCATGAGCAAAGTGTGACTGAGGTTAATAGCTATGTGACTTTTTAATCCCAATGGATCTTGTGACTTTCTGTGGCTAGTGACTCCGCATCGCCACCTTTCCCTCCCCTCACCTGTGACATGGAATCAAAATGCAAATTCAAGATATATACACTGTAACGCAATGAGGTCTCTCCATCTCCTCCTAAACAACTGAATTTGGGTATCCTAGCTATTTAACTTGGCTGTTCAGATAGCTTGCATTGCCTACATTTAAAACTCTCTCTAAGAACAACAAGCAGATGATTAGAAGATTACTGTAAAAAAAAAAATCCAAATGGATTTTCTTTTATGGAACACTGCCTGATTAACTGAAATAGTTTCATTTCCTAAACCATGTATTAAACATGTTTCTCTTAAGTACAGTCATGCTCTTTCTATAGTTCTTTTTTCAAGGATCTATAGTATTAATCACTTGCCTTTTTTGTCACTATTATCTCAAGGTGGACATCCGAAGAGTTTTTCAAGTATTTAAAACTAAATAAACTGTAAAGATGACAATCAGTTTGTATTAAAGAGTGACCTCTAGGTGAAGCACACCGTTCTCAGCTGGTCTTAATTCAGATGGGAAAAGACCCATCTAAACTGAGCCTTAATTGTTTTCCTATGATTCCCAGAGGCCGCAAGCACATCCAAGGGCCATTGCTCTTTGGCTTAACGCAGGCCGTTACTGCCGCACCGTCTGACTCTTCGTTTCAAATTCTATCTGTAGTTTTTCCATTTCACCTAATTTCCCCAGGGTGTCTGCGGATTGACACTGAGGCCCAAGCCTTAAAGAGTTTCAGATGTAAATGCACTGAAGTCTTTTCATTCTCCAGAAATGACGACAAACTGCTGAAGATCCACCCCTCCCCCCTCCATGCCCTGCCCCCTGTAAGGAGAGCAATGACCCCCCCCCCTTCTCTGGACAGTCTTCCTTTTCTGTGTCAGAGTAATAAATTATAAAATGTCGATTTGTGAAATGGCTTTCGGACGCCGCCTTTGTCCTGGAATATCACGGCCGCATTTGACTCTGCTGCCTGTAATTGACAATCTGTCCACTTTGCTCTTTTAAGTTTACATCATGTAGCCCTCTTCTGTTCAGTGGCATCAGCAGTTTGCTTCTCTGCAAACTGGTCACTGGGCATGGATTTTGCCTGGTCTCCATCCCTTTTCATGTCATTTTCAGTTGTAATACTTTCTCATATTTATTTATTTATTTATTTATTTATTTATTTATTCCTGGATGTTACCAGCAGACGTTCTGGCTACATACTACTTTAGCTCTTTATAATTCAGAAGCATGTCTTTAAATAGTAATCCAGCAGAATTTATTTATGTATTTATATATGTTTTGACAGCCAGAAATTTAATTACAACATATGTTTCAGGACCATAAATTAAATTTGAATATGTAATGGAGATTCCATTGATCCCAGCCTTTGTAACTCAGTACACAGCCCTGTCCAGGCTAAACATGCAGCCATATTGTCATTTCCTTAATTTTTGTGACTATATTCATAATGGTAACAATCAAGTTCTCATGCCATTGCTGACCTCCCACAGAACAGAGCTTAAAACGTGATAATTATTCTCCATGAATCACCATATGGAGAATCTCTAAGGAAATCTCAATGAGCCATTTTGTATGAAATTAATGTTAAATTGATCTCACCTATTTTGATTTCATTTCAGGATGCAATTAAATTGACTAAATCATGCAATTAAACTTCACACCCACTGTAAGAGATAATCCATCCTTACCTCCCTCACATTTTATATGTGGACATGTTATACAAGTTGGCTTACTTTAGATCTTAAAAGAATGAGATCAGTTTCAGTTATTTGATATGCTGTGGAGAAATACTGCCATATATTCAGTGAATAGTTAAAGTGGCCTGAGGTTAAAGACAATGTAATACACATGAAGGAATACAGTTCCCAATTCAGTCAGCCTCTAATGAAATACAGTATATTAGCACTTTGTAATTCATGTTGTCTCATATAGACTAAGCCACATCTCCACTATTAAAGTGACATTTCAGTTTTCATACATATAATGTAGTTCTTAGTTTTGCTGTCTTTTTTGTGAATTAGAAGCACCTGTTTTGAATATTCATTGACAAGCAGCACAGACCCCTGACTAAGAAGAATATGTGGATTCATTTAGGATTAACCGTTAAATTGATTTATGTCACCAGGACAGAGTCTGTGTGCAAACACACTAGTAAGCAAAATGCACTTTGATGCTCAGTAGGAGATGCAAACTATAGTTTGTTTGTGTGTGAATTTCCAGCCTGGCAAATCTGATCTGTGTGCTCTTTCATGGTTTGCTTTCAGTTCAGTGTTTGTGGCCATATTTGTTCTGACTCTATTACAAAACCTTTAGCAAATGTGAGTATGGGAATGTTTGTGCTTTGCTATGTACAACAGGTGGTCTTGCAGAACCCAGAATGCCTCTTGGATCAGCACTAGTTCAGGATTAATCTCCTAATATTTAACTCTGTTAAAACTTTTCAGAGCCCTTACATGGTGAAATCAGTTGGCCTATTGTAACTCCTGATCTAAATCCATGTGGATGGTGTCGATTTCTGGAATAACCAGGTGGTTGGCAGCATGCTGACAAATGCTGTAACCTTTCAGGTAGAGTATGGCAGGACCTACAGGGGATAATCTGCACCATCCATCTGTCAGAGGCCAGGTGGATGAGGGGACACTTTGCAGGTATCACGCCTAGAGGAACCTGAGATGTGTTGAAGGGGAGGGCGTTTCATTTGAAATCTGCAGCGCTAACAAGAACTGGCTGACAGTTGTGTGGATGGCAGATTTTAATACCCTGAATGCGCTCCACACTTGTCCAGACACAATGCTGGAGTGTGTTTTCTTCAGTTCGATCGCTTTAAAATGCGCATTTACAGCCACACTCCGTTCTGTCTTAATTCTTTATTCAAAGTGTGTCTTTTCTTGCAAGCTCTTCCAATTTACAGAGGCAATTCAAAGAGGTGCTTGTACCAGTTATTGTCATTAACGTAGGCCATCAGAATTTAAGCACAAGTTCCGGATGAAACCATCACTAAAAGGTCTATGATTGCAAGAAGAACGGGACCTATTAAAGCATAATGTGTTACCAGGTTTTTAATGGCTTTTTAATGAATAAGGGCTAAGGTATCTGTTCTACGTCTTCAACATATATCAGTTTTATCTACTTGATTGTTGCATTTAATGGTAGTTGATATTCTCTGTTCAGTGCTCAAAGACAGCTTGTTTAGGGACATTGCCAGATACACTAATTTAAAATTATTATTATTTCTAAATATTGGCAATTTTAATTGTGCAGTTGTTTCAACTTTATGTCTTTTCCAGAAAGTGCAAATTTTACTTTATAGTTTGCCTGAAATTAATTCTCCATAGCCTTTACTTGGACTGTAAGTTTGAATCACCTTGACAAAGATAGCTTGTGCTGAAGTCCCTGTAGTCATCTTTATTGCAGAAGATGATGGACATAAAGCATGGTCAGTTTCCTTCTGGTATCACCTCCACTTTATGCCCAAGTACTGCAGAGATGGAAGCAGTACCTCCAATCTGGCAGTCATGCATCACCATGACACTTTTGTTTGGCCTTTTTTAAAAAAACAAACAAGAAACATGAGTTGAAAGAAAACAATTTGGACCAGAAGACCAACAGCCTTTGGTAGCTGCTGGACATCAGATTAATCAGATAACTACTGAGAATGTTTCCTCCTTACTTAACTCTCCTCTCCTGCTGTGGCTTCCAAGATAAAAAAAAGGATAAAGCTGCATGTGTGAGTTTTGTCTTTAAACAATGTTCTGTGAGAGTTAAGCCTACAAACAGAGACATTTCCATTAATAAGTGTGTAGATGAACATCAACAATATTAACTGGAGCTTTAGCTAATCACCTTGTTCACCTTTATACCATGCACTTTTGTTGATGACGTAATTTTGTGACATCTGATTTAGTTTCAATTTGGCTTTGAAAAATGGGTTGAAAAGGTTTAGCATTGTTCTACTATCAGATAAGACTCAGAAGCAACATCTGGCATGTTCTAAGTGAAAATCAGAAGGAACACCTGAACACCTGATAAGTTCCAGGTAAATGTCAGAAGGAACAGCTGACATGTTCCAGGTAAACACAACTGATGTGCCACAGCTCAGGGAGGCGTCATTTGGCCTTGTCAAGGACACCTTGTTTGTTCTTCTCTAGATCTCAGCTTTGAGTGTAGAGTTGTAAAGCAAACAGTACATGCTGTCAAGCAAAAGCACGTGGTTGTCATGTTTGTGTTTTACTTTGACTGGATGAAGTTTTTACTTGTCCATCTATTCTTTATGCAGTTAAAAGCCCACATTTATGTCCTCTCAACACGTCTTATTAACTTCTCTATGAATTATAGCTAAAAACAATAGTGAAGTAAAATATATAAACCAAAACAATTCAAACCATCAGCGGTTTTTTTATGTTTCTTTTGCAGAGTAGTCTGTGGAGACAAACAGCTGAATTGATGGTAGGAAAGTACTAGTGCTAATTGTACATAGTCTTCAGCATGTTTCTTTTAGGAAATTAAGCCAGTGCTTTGTAAAGCAGATTTGCAGTAATAACTATTTTGAGTTTACTGTAGAAGGCTAAGCAGGAATAAATATATATTATAATAACAAAAGACAGATTGTATTGTTGAATAGATTCTTTTTCTATATGGAAAGTTCTAGTTGCTTTGAGCTCTGAGAAGTGCACTGTCCATATGTTGTGTGCCAGCTTTTAGTACGCGGCAGAGCGGAGGAATTTGTCAGTGAAGGGTCTGTTTCTGAGATGACCTCCCAGTGTGCTCTACCCGCTTGACTGATATGAACAGTGACTTTGTTTGTCAGCTTCCCAGACAGCACCTGTTAAAGGGATTTTCAATTCAGCCGCTATTGTGTTCGTCCTCAACCTTGAACATCTGACAAAGATGTCCAAAAGAGAACATATTTAAGCAATCCCTTCCAAAACCCTTTTTAAAAAATTCATTTCAGAAACTACTATAAACATACTCAGATAACAAAATCATGTCTTTGCTTAAAACTACCACTTACAAAGGTGCCTCTGTGCAGTAGTCTTTGTGTCCTGATGAAAGAAAATGGTATATTTTTTCTTTTTTGATAAATTCTGCGTAGACGTCTTTCTACATCTGTCATGTTGTTTAACTGCAGTAAAATTTCATTGTAATCAGCAATGCTTGTTCAAGTATATCTCAGGCCCCTATTATGTTAGCAACTGCTAACGTGCTTCACATTTTCATAACTTGGAGGATCAAGATATCAATAGTGACCACGTATAAAATTATACATATATTCACATATAATCATCACTTCTAAGTCCGGCCATGGTTCTTGATTGGAAAAAGGTGGTTTGCCATCTGCAGGTTGGAGGAGAGATACTGCCTCAAGTGGAGGAATTTAAGTATCTTGGGACCTTTTTCACGAGTGAGGGAAGGATGGAGCGTGAGCTTGACAGACGGATGGATGCTGTGGCTGCAGCAATGCAGTCAATGTACAGGTTTGTTGTGGTGAAAAAGGAGCTGAGCCAAAAGGCAAAGCTCTTGATATACTGATCAATCTATGTTCCTACTCTTACCTATGGTCATGAGCTCTGGGTCGTGACCGAAAGAATGAGGTCTCATATACAAGTGGCTGAAATGAGTTTCCTTCGCAGGATGGCCGGGCGCACCCTTAGAGATAGGTTGAGGATCTGGGTCCCCAGGGAGGAGCTCGGAGTAGAGCCGCTGCTCCTCCACATCGAGAGGAACCAGTTGAGATGGCTTAGGCATCTGTTTCGGATGCCTCCCTCCTTCCTGGAGGGGTGTTCCAGACATGTCCCACTGGGAGGAGACCCCGAGGAAGACTCAGGACACTTTGGAGGGACTATGTCTCCCGACTGGCTTGGGAATGCCTCGGTATCCCCCTGGAAGAGATGGAGGAGTTATCTGGGGAGAGGGAAGTCTGAGCGTCCCTTCTTAGAATGCTGCTCCCGTGACCTGGCACCAGATAAGCAGGAGAAAATGGATGAAGCCAACAGGACAACATCATCTGCAAAAAGCAGAGATGAAATCCTTTGGTCCCCAAACCAGACACCCTCCGG
>JABJVR010048332.1:0-24777 GCA_025773905.1 Chitala chitala
ATTCTCACAGTTTGTCTGAGAGTGTTTTGTGAGTACAATTACCACACACTCTCACAAAAACACACACTGAGCAGGAGAGTGTGTGGTGAGGACCCTGACCCCAGACACACAGTGAGCAGGAATGTGTATGGTTAGAATAATGAGCCCCCAACACACACACTGAGTAGGAGTGTGGTGAGGACCCTGACCCCCACACACACACTGAGCAGCAGAGTGTGTGGTAAGAATACTAACACCTATGCACACACATGCACACACACACACACACACACACACACACACACACACACACACACACACACTGAAGCACACAGTGGCTGATTCTGTTGTAGGCATCATTACTGCTTAAGGAGCTGAGATATGCTCACCTGGAGTACCAGACGATGACCTCCTTTTCTCATCTCATTTATCTGAGGACAGAACAGAGGCTCAGTCAGTGCTGCACGCCACCTCCCCAATCCTGTCTAGCAAAGCTCATGTACCCCAAAGGGAGTCATGCCTCCTCCTCCTCCTCCAAGCACCCTGATGATTTCCATGACCTGCAGAACGAGACCCTGGTGCTGTGCAAATGCCAGCCCAGAGCAAATACGCAAAGGGCGCGGAGACCGGAGCAGCAGACGTGTCTCCAGAGGTTAGAGTCTGCATGCAGAGGTCATGCAGTAATGGCACAGGCTGAACCGGCCTAAGATATGGCCATGTGTGACAGCTGGAGTCTCCTAATTAACGAGCAGATTTTCAAGAATGATCCAGCCTGAACATCATGTGGAACATCTCACAAGGCTCAGTGAGTTGATTTAACTGGCATCAGTTGTGTGTGAAAGTTTTTATGATATGAGCAATTAAGTTGTGTTTATACTCAAACCAGACTTACATGTAGAGTTATACTAAGTAACAGCTGTATAGACCAATACTGTGGTTACTACCTGCATTACCTAAGATGTGCATAGGTATTCTTGAAAACAACTAAGTAACAAAATGCTATATTTTGGTTCACCCACAACAGGAACATAGTTCATCAGAGGGCTGCTATGGCTGTAGCTACAAAAATTGTGTCCTATTTCCCAAGTCTTTGGACAAAAGAGAGACTGCTCTCGCAGGTATACCAGAGGTAATCAACTCTCACAAGTCTACCTCAACTGTGCAAAGGCAAGGAAATCCATAAAGGAAGCAGCATGTAAGTAGTGTGTGTTTGGCATGGTGTGTGCGGACTGAGCTGTGGTTTGCTCATTTCCCATTGCACAGTTTGAGCGTGCAGGGTGGTATATGTTCATAACGGTGCCACAGGGGTGTGTGGCATGGACTGGCGCGTGTGTGGAGGGGAGCGACAAGCGTGCGGCGGGAGTGTGTGAGTGTGAGGCACGGGCGTGACGCCGAGCTACACGCAGCCCACACACGGCGGTCTAATGGAAGATCCTGAACAGCCAAGCTGCCGATGGTAATTTGGCCACATTCCTGTGGATGTAATTATCCCGCACTTGCAAAACAAACAGCTGAGAGGAAATTGAGTTGCTCAGGATGGCGGAGCATTAAAAAAATAATTATCATATAAATTGGGTGCATTTTTACAAACTGCATGTTTAATTTTTTATTGGGAAAAGTCATGGAAGGCTCCAGGTGAGAAACAAAGGTGCATTTAAGCTTAGAGTAGCCCTCGCCCACCTCTGGTCTCCTCTCTTTATAAAGGTTAACCCCACCTGTGAGAATACATGCTGACTTCCACATGCCAGACACTGGTATCCACAGCAGCCATCTTTGCTGCCTATATATGCGTGCTGTCAAGCATATATACATGGTGAACCAAACTGCCAAACCTCCAATCTTGTAAACCAAAAGCAGAGAAGCTGTTGGCTAAACCAAGCTATCAGATCCAATAAGATCCGTCCATATAGAAAGTGACCTGCAACCTATGCTGTCTAAATTAAATATATGTGGCATAGCTCTGACATGTAACTGACAGAAGGGTAGTGCAGTCGCGCCTCGCTAACTCAGTCACTGAGTAAAATACATCAACGGAGAACATGAAATCCTTGTCCCTCTGAGTCGCGCACTTCTGCTGGTGCTGTCAGGTATGAGAGGTCCCAGCGTACCGGCCAGACGTCAACTTGGGCAAAAAGCCAGAGCAGCCAGATCGCTCAAAGGAGAGCGGAACTGTCTGCCGCTGGAGAGCAAGTGGAGCACAGTCTTTGTAGACCTATGAAGATACACGTACAGAGCAGAGGGAACACACAGCATGAGTCAGCTTATTTCCACAGGCCCAGCCTGTCTGGTCTGCTGCATTCAGTCAGCTGCATAGTCATTCAGCAGTCATTGGACAACTGATACACAGGAGCTAAATTCTGCTGTTTACAATTTATCATCACCATTCAATATTCACCAGTTATTTGTTCAATATGTTGTGTTTGAAGACCTCCAAAGACTGAAATCATTTATACTAAATAAACAACTGGAAAAGTTCAGAGAGGGAGACCGTGCTATAAATCCAGTGTTTTGTAATGTTGGTATCTATGTAATGACTATATAGTGTATATACTGTGTATGTATCTACGTATATACTGTAGAAGATTGTTAGTTCCTGGCTAGACTCATAGGTTGGAAAGGTTGTAAGTAGCCAAACTAGAGAATTCCTAAAGGTTCTGGTGTTCAACATAATGTCTAGGATTTTGGCTATGAAGTGAACATACCTGGAGCTTCCTCCTGTTTCAATAGTACATTCAGCCATTAAAACAATATTCAAATCCTCAAATCCTTACACTTGCCCATTTTTTCTGCTTCCAACACATTAACTTCAAGGACAAAATATTCAGTTGATGCCTAATATATCCCACCCACTTCCAGGTGCAACTGTAACAAGATAACCAATGTTACTCACTTCACCTCTCAGTGGTCATAATG
The DNA here is from genome assembly GCA_025773905.1 of Chitala chitala. NCBI lineage: Eukaryota > Metazoa > Chordata > Actinopteri > Osteoglossiformes > Notopteridae > Chitala > Chitala chitala. The sequence goes on from JABJVR010048332.1 coordinate 2,893, forward strand.
TCATGGCTGATCATTGTATGTAATAACTGAAGACCACTATGAAAAATAAATAAATACATATTAACACAGGTGAGTACTTAATGGATGAAGGGTAAATAAAATATGCTGCACTCAAGATTTTAATGGATTTTAATGCTGTTCATAAATCATAATGCTGTTTTAGTGAATCCATCATTAGTTTACTTAAGTACTCTCTTGTAATCAATAATTTCCCTAATTATACACAAAGCATTTCTCTTGTGAAATCAAGTCATGTAAAATTCAAAACGAAATGTTGACTATTTTCCCACGGACGTCAAGGTCTTCTACTATTCGTTTTTTAGCTAGCTTCCTTGAAGTTGACAATACTGTTGAATTTTTCCTGTACGTAGCTGTATTGCAGGTGAAGACAAAAGCAATAATTTTCTGCGAAATGGAAAGTTTAGCATTAAGAGTTGACATGGGACTCTGGGCCTCTGGAAATGATTTGGGTATAAGCAAGCATGAGAGCTAACTGTGCAATCCAGAGAATTCCTGGCAACTATGAATGACTTCATAGTTTACAAAGAAGGGTTTTAATGGGTAAACACCATAGCGTCAGAATAATACTAAAATTAGTTTTTGTTACCATTATTGCACACTCTGCATAAACCAGGATTCGTTAGCGTTAACTCCACAGTTTCAGAACAAACCAGGTTTTGTTTGATTCATGTCGCTGCATCTTAAAATAAACTATATTTGGGTTAACATCACTGCAGTTTGAGATTTGCTTTGACCAGTGCAACAACACAGCTTTTTTATCTTCGTATTCCCAAATCATACTCTGTTTCTGCTATCTTTTAATGCTTCTAGAAAATAAAACAGGTTTTCTGTGGCTTATCATTGTTGCTGCAGCCGCAGAAGTCAGCTTAGTGCTGATTTTCAGCAATGATCTGATAGCATGTTTCTGGGATATGTGTGTTTGCAAGCTGCAAAAGGAAGAGTACTCCAGAAATACCTGCAATACACCTAGCAAATTTGTTTATACCAGCGTGGGAAGAATTTTGTTAGTAGCCACAGGTACAGTGACTTACCAGTAAGAGTTGCCACATCACACAAAATTCAGGATTAAAAATAAATTTATTTTGTTTAAATATTTGACATTCAAAAGATGAATGTTTTAACCAGTAATGACTGCCTTAAACACAATATTGTGAATTCTAACTGTCTACTCCTTCATGTAGAACTTGAGTCAGTTATCGTCATGGTTACCAACTCTGGGCTTTGTCTTATCTTAGTATCTCCATGTCTGCTTCGCATGGTCTCTGTTGCATCATACTACAGCATCAGTCGTGCAGCTCTCATGAGTATAATATGGTCACATAGTCATCATTGTGCTGTTCTACAGTTTTGCTGCTCTGTTCTGTGGCAGATGTTAAAAGACACATTTGACAATTTTACGAAGACATTATTATGACTTTCTCAAGTAAAGACTTAGCATTTGTATTTGCAGGAAGCAATCATAGCCCTCTGGTAACAATCATGAATATTTAACATGCAAAGATTTTATAAAACAAACAAAAACAAACAATTATGAAACTGGCAATTTCAGGAAATATCAAGCCTCCCAACACAAGGCAGTCCAATATTGTTCCTTTTGTTTTAAATTCTAAACTGAAATAGAAGGCGCCGCATGAAGACAGCAAACACAAATGATTAGATGGAGTACTTTGAGATCAAAGGATTCTGGGTAGGAGAAGGAGTGAAATCAGTCAAACTGCATAATGAATGACTGAAAACACAATTATCGGCTGCGGCGCTCGTCTCCGTGTGGTTTCCTCTCTGGGAGTCTGAGTTCTGCATGTCTCGCAGGAAGCCCGCTCCATCTGCACGTAGCGCAGAGCTAACGAGAGCTAACCAGAATAAGCCACATCTAATGAGGAATTAAGCAGTTAAAAGCTCCAAAGCGGGCCCATCTGAAGGCAGAGCAGGAGGCCTTATGAAGAGCGGAAGCTTTGAAGTGTTTGAAGCCCTGAAAACACATACCTTTAATGCTTGATCCAATTAGCCAATCAGCGTGGTTAGAAGCCTCCAATTTTGGTGCCAATCAATATAACTATAGCTCTCTACCAACAGAACAAGAGAACCAAAAAGTGAAAGTAGACACTGAAAAAGGTACCCCAACTGTAGATATTATGGAAACTAAAAATATCAGTGTATCTACTGAGTTAATCGAAGCTAGTTGAAGTAGCATAAAGACACTTGAAGTACAAAAATATCTGAAAGCATTAGATTTACATTGTTTGTGCAAATATAGTAATTATCTGTCCATAAAATATAAATAAGATGCAGATGGAAGCTCATGTTTTAAAAACAGATGATCAGCTGATAGTCATCACAAAAATACAGGGACATGTATATATATCCTTACACGTGTGTATATATATATATACATGTAGATCCATGTATGTAATCATTTTGCTGTTTGCATTCTGCTGCAGTCAGTGCAGAGAGAAAATCAGATGTAGAATTAGGAACATGAGCAAGATCCTGTCAAGCTATATCAGAGCTGAAAAACACAAATGATGAAAACAGTCTATAATTAAGGATGCATTAGCTAGAATGGTAATTTTCAAAATGGTTTTGGAAGGAACAAGTGCTTTCTCAGTGTATGGAATGACAATTTGTACAAACACCTGAACTAATATATAATGACACGTTGAAAATGTGCTTCTGTACTCACTGTAGATTGTCAGGTTACAATATTAATCTTAGACATTTGACCATACAACAGAATTCACTAACTTTTTATGTTGTTTTATAGTGCATTATGCTGTCATGCAAGTCAAAAAATGAGCATTTTCAATTTTTGTGTCCCGGAGTGTGATCAGTACCATTTATTGGCTGTTTAATACAAACCCCGGCAGGTGGTCTGATGCTGAAAAGACACGTTGACCTTTTGAAGCACAAAGGAGTCATGAGAGTGCAGATTAGAAGCTGTAAAGGTTTACAGGACACCCTGTAATGTTTAATGTCGATACTAAAACAACAAAATACTGATCTGAAATTTTGAGTACACCAATTGACTGAAGACAATTGGGGTAAATGCAAAGGGTGTCAACAAAGAGATTAGAAAATAAAAACAATTTGCAGACTGCATAAATTTTACTGTTCATGGACTTCTAACACAGATGGGAACAGAAATATCTCTTGCTCTAAACCAAAGTGCCAGTTGTTTGTTCAGGGTCCGTATAAAACAATTTCCTCAGAATACTACAGGATACTGTTTAGTGATGAAAAAAATTACCTTATTATCATTTCTTGTTGGAGTTTTTATGTGATTAAAGGAGAAACAGCAAACATAGGCTTCAGTTTAACAGTTAACTTGGATCAGTGAAACGATGGACCAGTTTTTAGACTTTGTTTTCCTCTGGAAGCCACTTAATTGTCCATTAATTAAACCGTAAATCACACTGACACTGACAGATCGTCCCAATTACTCACATCACAGATGGGCGTACATTTCTCCCACATTCTGCACGTCTGTAATCCATGCCATGTGTTCAGGGCAGCACTAGCAGTATAGACTCCGGTCTGTAATCAGACACGCAATTTTTGATTTCTGTTGTTATTTTGTGTGTTTTACAGTTCATGTAGGCTTATCCAGAAAAATAAATAAGGTAAAATGTTTCATTGTTCAGTCACAGCATTTGCTATATTAGTAAAAACTGATTTCTTCATATCAAATTTAATATCTCAGCTCCTTCCTCATTTGACAGTCACCAATTATACATCTCAGTACAAAAGGTCCATTATACTTCATGACTCATCGACACACATTGTTTCAGATTCGTTATTGTACTGTATTTCCAATAGGATTCAGTGAGAAATAACACAGAACTAAAAATGACACATGCAGTGATAATCCTGAAAAACCAAAGTACAGCTTGCTGGGGTAAAATTTATCCATTGGTAAGCATGACTTCTTAGCTACTTGATGTACAAACGCCTTTCCCAATTGATAGCATACATTTTGCAAGCACACTGAAAGCTCTGATATTCACATTATAACTCTTCATAAAGATGTTCATTGGCAGTTCTGGGATTTTTTTATGTACTGGTGAAGACTGCCAGTTAGCCTAGGGCACCATCTTTTTCCCTTCCTCTCTGTGTCTTTTACTTGTTTTTTCAGCAGGTGTATTTTTTCAGCTTTCTGTTCACCTTTGCGTATCGTTTGCTCATTCTTTATGTATTTTTCCTAATGTTTAATATTTCTTTTAAATTACTATATTGTTGATAATTGTACTATAGTATTTTTAAAATTCAGTTAAGAACCCCATTCTACTCTCTTTGTGCTGCTTAGATGTGGTTTATTGAGGACCTGTAAGCATGACGCACTCCACTCATTTTTCCCTCAATTCATAATCCTGGGCATTTTAAATTCTCCAGAAAAGTATAGTAAAGTACTGTTAAGATAGGCAGAAGCTCCACTGATGCTTTGGTTTTTAGCAATCAGGTGATCAGCAAACACAGAACAAAATTCTATGACTAGGTCCTTGGCAAACCTAAAACTCACTTACTCAAAAACTCAAGTGTTAAGAGGGGACTGTTCAGAGCTCAAGGGCAGGAAGCTGAGGGGCTGTGGAAGGTGTTTCCTGAAGTAGGTAAATACAGAATATGTTAAGGAGAAGATTGGCTGAGGGCTGTGCTTTAGTGTGTGAACAGTGCTGGTCAAGTGAACACAATGTGGCTAAGCTTAAAAGAGGTATCAAAACAAGATGAACAATGAAAATTTGAAAGGATTTTTACCTTCTCTGCCACTCTCTTTTCTTTGGAGAACTTAGTGATTTCCATCAATCACATGCTACACCAGAGAGGTAAACAAATAGCCTTTAATAGCCTAAAAAAAGTCTCAATCCTTTTTGTATCACACAAAGAATGTTTGTAAAGTTTCAGTTAATGCTTTAGAGAACAAAATGTATCCCCCTTGTGGACTGACAGATGTCCATCATAGCTGAAAGCTGGAATAATATTGGTGTGCTGAGGCATACAGTTTTTCTTCCTTGTAGAGTAGAGTGCTGTCCACCTTCTCAGAGTCCTGCACACCTTCCAACATGAGGCACTGAAGCACACAACACCCTTGACTCTGGTGTCATTTATCTCACTGCTTTGTGTGGAGATCATATGACACAGCATATAATCTGCACTCGTGGCAATCACACTGATAAATAATTCATCCCACCCTCAAATTACAGCCTATTAAAAGACAATAATGACTTTTTCTACTCAGCCTTTACTATCTATTTCTCTTGTAGGCTGTCCCTTGCTCTCTTGCCCTGGATTGCTGTACTCCCAGTGCAATTAGGAAAACACTTGTTCCAGCAGCAAGGGACGGGCCACCTCACAAAGCCTGGATATAAGCATACAGGCCTGTTTGTCCACTTGGTTTCTCCTGCAGAAGAATGAATGCGTGCAATTAAGTTCTGCTCTGACTTCAAACACAAAGGATGAGCTCTAGAGGACGGAAGTCGAGCAGACAATCACTCCTATGTGCGAGTGTGATTATAAAAGGTTTAAAATGTCATCACTGCGCAATTTGAATTCATTTCTTTATTTTAGCAAGCATTTTAGCAGCTTGCACGAATTGATTTGGAATCTAATTTGAGCTGCAGCGAGCTCGCTGGACAGATTCGCTAAGGCACGTACAATAAAAGCCGACCATTAATGGCGGGACCTCCACATGGAAGCTCAGTCCCTACAGCTGTGTTGTTAAGCTTTTGTGTGCATCACCATTTAGATTTAAATGCCGAGCCCAAGCAGACTTGGCTAAGTCATTACCAAAAAATGGAATTCTAGGAATTAAAAATGTATAAGGAAATAAACATCATACAAACAGAAACATTAACATTCTCAAATAAGAAGTTTGTATTCAACACATTGCCCCCTTGAGACTGTTAACCCCCTATAGACAATGACCGTTTTATAATAATTGACAAAAGCCCTGAAAATATTATCTTTTTTTTTATGACCAGATATCACATATAGGGAGTCATTAGAAAAAACATACTTGGAAAGGAAATAAAGTATATTTACATGGTATCAGGGTAATTTTTGTCTATGGTATTTAGTCATAGGTGATATTGTTTCGTGAATCTTATTATTTATTCAAAAATTTATAACCTTAAACCAATGAGCTGGAGGGCATAGCATAAGGGGGGTAACAGGATTTTACATCTGCATTGCTGTGGAATGTATCACATTGAAATTGTAACATGGAATTTCCCTGATGACCAGTCACCCTACATTTCCAAGTGCAACATGTTGCCCCTTCCAGTTTTTCCATTGATTCCTCATGTGCTCAACAAGCATGCATGACAGTAACTAATAACAAGGTAAAGGTTTCATTACCGTGGTAACAAAGCCATCTATCCATTCACCAGTGAAAAAGCAAGTTATCTATTCTCATATTCATTCATCAGTCATGCTTGCTCAGTCAATGGAAACTTCAGGATTTTTTTACGTTGTAATGATGTTGCATTTCCCGACATTTTTTCTTGGTTATGTGGTTCATTATTCTTATAATTGCAATAATACAGGAAATTGCTGTTCTTGACCAGTTTCTGAAAGGTCATAGCTCCTGCCTTACTCCTTCTTGTTGGACTGCAGAGATTAGTTCAGCCTGTGTTTGGATTCAACTTTCCATCTTCCCTGTCACTAGCCTTTTTGTGTTGCAAACTTGAAGCAAATGCAAAGGAATCTATTTGAAGGGCAACAATCGGAATCTTCAGGCATGGTCACTTTCTAAAATCAATTAAATCAGTCCAAAACAAAGACAAAAATTAGAGAAGAAGAGATGTGGTTTGGATGGAATGAAGCAGGAACAAGGACATGGATGACAGGTCAGGAACCACGAAACAGGAGCAAAACAGGAGATCAGGTTAGTGGTCCCAGCTTGGAACTGATTGTCACAGGAAGAGCAATACCTCCAAAGTTCGTATGACTGTGGAAAGTTTTAAATACAGTAATGTGGGAGAACAGCTGCAATGATTCACAGGTGGGCATAATACTTGGTGACTGATCTGTGCTGGTTACGGTGTGACTTGTTGTTGAGGTGTGACTTGTTGGTGAGGTTACACTTTTGCAAGCAAAATAAGCCCTTGCAGTTAATGAATTGTTCACCTGCTTCAACTACAGGATCCAAGTAACTGAAGTAACTGCTATAGACAGAAAAATCAAACCTTTTAGACAACCTGGGTGGCTGTAAGATAAGCCGAGTAATGGAAGATGACAACATTTACTAATAAACAAAGTACTTTAAAACTACTTTTTTACACTCTTTTTTTCACTCAGATATTCAGTCCAGCTGTTGATTTCCCTCCTATCTTCCAGGGTTACTCTAAGAGGACCAGAGAGAAGATGTCAAATTAGTGTAATTTCACTAAAGCCCATTGTCATGCCCTGCCCTGTCATGCCTCCTCATGTGCTCTAGATGTCACCCCTGCTTGTGTTTCATGTCACTGAGTCAAAGTAATTGTCATTAGTGCCTCCTATCTGTGTCCCTTCCTGACTTCTATTTAAGTTTCCCTCATATTTGAGTCTTTGCCAGTTGTTGTAGATGAAAACTGAATGTAGTATCCTGTAGGTGATTGTAGTAGAGTATTGGAATGTAGTGTAGGTGTTGTATCGCATTGTTATCTAAGTCCACAGTCCCAAGCCATAAGCCTTGTTACATGTAAACCCCATAGCTCTGCCAAGTCTTGTGTAACCCCTTAGTAAACCCTTGTAGTCCTTAGTTGCTTGTCAATGCCCTATCCACTGTTCCTTGTTTTTGGTACTTTGCCTGGTTTTTGTTCTGAAATAAATCTCCCTCTCTGCTCTTGTACTTCACCTCAGCTTGTCTGTTCATTACAGCCATATTCTTCACTTTATTAATTCATATTTCCTGAACAGCCTGAAAAACTTTAGAGTGGCTATAACATATGGAAAGGTGTAATATTTTGAAACCAGATAATCATAAAAATTATCTGCAGTCACATCTGTTTATAAATATGTCTGATAATTTATTAATTCTTCTGTTAAATCTAAAAATCAAGATTTAGAGTAAATGAAATTTACCATAAAGCAGTTTGGATCTCCTAAAATTCTTCACTTCAACATTAGCAACATGATCTGAAATATATAATATTCCTTTTGTTTTTTGCACGATCTGGAGAGAGAAGCCAAGGAGATGTGAGAGGTCTAAATGCAGGGAGGTCAAAGCTGATATACATGCAAGGACAGAATACGGGGCACAGGGAAAGAATAAAAGGACAAGGAACTAAAAATACAATCAATACAGGAACTTGCTGGCATCTATAGCAACATGCAGGAAAAGAAGGTACAGGAACTTGAGAGTAGATAGTAGTCCAAGGAGCCCAGCACCAGTGTAATCACTAAGGCACTTGTAGGTACAAACAAGAACAAGATGAACATAGAGATCCACCATGTACTAGAAAGGAGGGGAAGCTAGAAATGATATGGCCTAGAGAGGACAGGACCATTGTCATACTCATACTCTGAGCCATTTATCTTTAGAAAATGCAATTTTGTTGATGTATAGGAAGATTGTGATAATGATGTATGGCAAGGGTATACCAGATGGTAAAGGTATTAATGGGTTTTCCAATATAGCCATCAAGCAATGTGAGGTAATAGTGATTAAATATCATCCTTTTGATTAGAATTGATTTCTGGCCTGGATTTATATGACTGATATTTTGTTTGCAGTAGTTAGATATTTCTGTCCCCACAGATATCAGCACCAGAGACCTGCTTCTCTGTGGGCTTCTGTAAAACACAAGCTATTTCTATCTTTTAATAACAGCACAAACATGTCAAATACATATGTAAAAAATGCCCATGAACGTTAAATGAAAGTCTTTTCAGGTTTTTTCCTTGGTATTTAACAAGTGCTTGTTGTTTCTCTGTACCAAAATGTGCCAAAAAATTTGCCTTTGTGAACAAAGGTTCACAAAAAAGTTCAAAGTAGTTTTTTAGAACTCACTCACTCTCTCTCACTCTCTCTCTCTCTCTCTCACACACACACGCACGCACGCACACACACACACATAACTGTGCACAGTGATACAAAATATTTACTTTGCAATTTTTGACAAGATGAGTGCTATATTATGATTCAGTTTTTGCCAGTTTTGTACCTATACCATATATTTACATTAAATACATCATTTAAGGAAATTAAACTGAAATTCAGTGGGGGATTGCAATAAAGTTTGGCCTGGAAAACGTTGACACATACTGTCAAGTTTTTCTGAAGAAATGGCAGGCGTCAGAAAGTCGCACAAATTTCGTAATGTCATTCAAACCCGCTTTATTGTTACATTGTTACTCTGGTGTTTCTCACACATTTCCAAGCTTTTTATATTGAAACAGGTTTTAAAAAGCACTTTGATGTATCCAGTTTATATTACTTAGCAGCCAGGACACTTGGGGGAGTAACTGGAATCACGGCTTATGTAAGGGCTAAGGTGATACTGTTATATATGTTCAACTGATGCCATGTTAAATGGTTATATGTATTAAAAGCTTTCCAGAGGTATCTAATGCTCATTTTACATTTACTTTCCATCAGTCACAACACACTTGCTGGTATATCGAATCAGGGATATGCATTATACACCGGTTTTCTGTAGTGTTACCTATTTTACGGCATATTGGTAACAATTAATCTATTGGTAAATTAGCGTTAAAATTAGAAGCATTTCTTTCAATGCTTACTACAATTTAACGTTAAAATATACAGTATACTTGTACTGTATATAATTTATTCACCAAAATAGTGATTTTTTTCCCCATAACTTTTCAGATGTCATAAAGTCATTTTGTCATAAAGTTACAGTGTTTGAACAAATTACCGATGTGCCTCGACTGCTGAAAATGTCTGAGTTTTGCTTAAGAAGGAGGCACTGCTGATACATCAGTGTTGCACAGATAAAAATCTGTATTGTTTTACAATTAAGGCAAAACACATATTATTTGGCACATGATTTAGATTTTGTTTACAGAGTATGTTGCTTTAACAAATCAGAACTAGATAACTCAAATAGGCATGATACACCTCTCTGAGAGCTGCCAGTGGATCCAGGTGTTCTTTCTTATACACTAATGTCACTCCAAGGCATATGTGTTTGCTAGACATCTCAAATTAGGAATCACATTTGGCATTCCTAAGTTCTGCCAGAGAAGCCCTTTCAGGTGTTTGCGAATATAGGTCATCCTTTGTTTAAAGGGAAAACTTTCTTTGCTGATCTCTGCAGAGCTGTCAATCTTCTGTGGACGGGTTTAGGAGGCAGGCACATAAAATACAAATGCTGACTTGCTTTCCTACTTTGATTCTCTCTCTCTCTCTCTCTCTCTCTCTCTCTCACACACACACACACACACACACACACACACACATACAGTCATTCATTTCCTGACCTCCCCATCCTAAGTGTGAGTGATGTGAATGATATGGCTGACAGTGATGGTCTGGTGCTTAAGTAATAAGAATTATTTGTCAGTTGAAATAATTTTTTCTGGCACATTGTCTGAAATTTCAGGGGTGCACTGGAGATTAATGCGAAGAGGCTACTGAGCTGACATTTCTCAAACATGAAATAAAAAATACAACTTAAAGTAAGAAAGGCAGAGGGTGCGTCCTGCAGGTGTTGTGATCCTTTTTTTTCATGCAACTTTGCTAAGGTCACTTTCTATATTCTGGAGGAAGGTAGCACCAGGAGTCTTGTAAATTTTGCTCACAGTATTCCATACATCTGTATGCTTTACATAGAAAATGTAGTGTTTTGTGTTTTTACCAAATCTCATCATATAAGGAGTGATGGGAGAAATAGCAAGTGGTGCCAATTTATAAAGGAAAACAATGGCAGATGGTAAGGAAAGGAAACACTTTACAACTGACATTAAATACATTTATCACTCATTCTCATGTCAATTATCAAAGGGCATGAGAATTTAATATAATTCTTATACCATTTATTTACTCGCTTGTTCTTAGGAATTTATTCTATGTAATTATTCACTTGAAGCCACTTGTTCAGAGGTGTTACAGAACGCTTGCTCCCAGGTTACAGAATAACGAAGTGCAGGTTCCTAATGAGTACATCATTCATTGGTTACCCATCACAGGGTCTCATACTTCTATCGTTGTAGCACACTCTTATGGCCATTGTAACATATCATGGAAGGTAGAGATTTGTTCTTTTGAGCTACTGGGAGGGAGGACTAGTTTCAATTGTCTCACATCCATCAAATGTTCAGTTTAAGAAAGCAAGTTCATGTTGTGTCCATGTTGGACAGACCAGACTTGTGCTTGCAGGACACAAGTTGGTTATGATGTTTTGAATCCAGTGGTCTTGTGAGGTTGTTATAAAGATGTAAAGCTAAATGGAAGAGAAGACAAAACAAGATAACAAACTGATAACTACCTCACACACTGAGAACTTCGAACAGAATGACACTGAGGAAAGGTCAAGGTGGGTTGTTGGCCTCGGCTATTTTTATTTGGACCTCAAGGTGGTGTATAATGCTGGCAGGCCTTCACAGGAGAAAGTGTTAGCATGAAAAATGTTAGCAGAAATGACAGAGCAGAGCTGCAATAAGGTTTTAGCCTCTTGTGGGCGCAACTGGAAGTCACAGCCTTGCCAAGAACTCCATGGAACAATTTATACAGCTGTGCGATCAGACTAATATGTGTTCTGCCAGAAGGCTCCTTTCAGAAGGATATTAAATTTTGAAGCAGGTGTTTTTTTTGAGCAGTGCCCAGATCTGGTGTTGGAAATTCAAATCCAAAACTAGGGGGCCAGTGCTCAACAAACATAATCAGTAGGAAGAAATGCTGTGGTAGAATTAGCTATTTAATGCATTAGACTGAATAAATTTGTAGAGTTCTGAGTACACACATTGACTACTGGCAAGAGAACAAAGTGGGCAGGATATTCAGTACAGACTTGAAACCACCTGGGGAGAGTTTTTGACAAAAACAAAGGTACGCAAAAGTGCTTTACGGGTATATGATTGACCTAGGGTGACTTGCTGTGAAAGCTGACATTATACCTTTGTGCATTTTAAGTGTGTGATTGACCTGAGATTTAAACCAATGCCACATACAGCTACATTATGGATATGTAATTAACCTAGGGTGAGTTACTAAGAGTATTTCACAGTTGTCTAATGGGTATAGCCCAATAATGAAACCAAAAGCATACACAGCTGCATTATGGGTTTCTTAATCAATCTGGAGAAACCTGTTGAAGAATTCAACTTGTGCACAGCTGCGTTATGGATACTTAAACAGCCTGGGAAGTTTCAATGAGGAAACCAATGCCGTGACCAGCTGCATTATAGCTATATGATCAATTTGGAGTTTTAGTGAAGAAGCCAATGCCATGCATAGCCACATTAGGAACACATGGTTGGTTTGGGGAGTTTCTTTGAGGAAACCAGTGCCGTGCACAGCTGCATTATGAAGCCAGGTGACCCTATTGCCAGACAAATGAATGATACTTGCTCTGAGGCTATCTTTACACCACCCACCATCTTATTCTGGACCCTGATATGTAATCAATAAATAATATCTATGCATTATGTGATGTTTTGTGTAATTGCAGAAGCCTCTGAGGGCACGAGGTACACAGAACCAATGTCTGTGATTAAAAGCTTGGTTATAGTTTAATGCAGTTATTTAAACACTCAAATTAAGCTAATCTTATATCCATAATTAATTTTTCAGATGTAAGGTGTCCATACATTCCTTTCTTTGTTTTCCATGTTCCATGTACACACTGTAGGTACAAGGTCACCTTCTTGCTGCTTCTGTGAGCTAATGGGATCCTACAGTAGTTTCCTGGCAGCGAAGTATGCAAGAAGAGAAATTACACTAGCTGAAGCTGTGATGCAGGTATAGTGGCATTTTGTTCAGCTCTTTTCTGAACTCGTTGTCTACCAGTTTGGTCCTCCAAACCTCTCATTTAGCTGTCAGAAAGGGGTGACTAGGAGTTATGTGTAACGGGGGATGACCAAATGGTAGTGTGATGGCGAAACGTATGGTCAGCAAATCCACAACAGTATGTTTTCTGTAAGGTGAAGTTCTGACAGGCTTCACACCTTTGCATTCCTTCCCTTCTCTAAGCTTAGATCCAGCTCAGGGCCAAATAAGCTTGGTAGAATCCCTTGTAGACCATTCTGGCTAGTATCTCTGGCAGACATTTAATTCTGCAAGTGCAGATTCATTCCCCGTTCTTCCTCCCTCATTATGCTTCCTGCCCTTTAGAAGTTCGGGAATTTTTAAAACACCATGAAATAAAATGACGCGACAGCGCCAAATGGAGGAAAAAAAGAAAGAAAAAATAAAAGGACAGCCGATTTTGCTGGTCTGGCTGAAACACAAAGGCAGAGCTCTCCAAATGTGAATACCAATCAAACAAACAAACACGTGTAAACAGCATTGCAGTAGTCTGTTAATAACTGTAAATGGCATTTCAGTGACCACTGCAGCTATATACATAATCACCCTGTCTGATAGACACAAAGTTGTTAAACACACCATAGAGCAGGTGATATTTTAAAATGACATGAAATGTTCTCTGAGCGATGATGGTTCTGTGTAATGTGACCCAAAGGAAAGATGCCGTGTGTTTTGTAAAAAACACCATCTCAAACTGACAGACTTCCCGGAACGACTTCTCTAATCTGTATGCATGGTGCTTCATACTTGTTTTAATACCCTAAGAAAACGTGTAGATAAGAGCCAGAAAAACTCGTCTGAAAAATCTAATTAAAATAGATCTGTCTCTGCCACTGTGTTTCCAAGTAACACACTGCTGGGAGGGACCATCTTAAATGCCTGATGAGATCTGATAAACCAAGATATTTGATCCGTACTTTTACACAGCACACCTGAGAAATGCAAACGAGTTTCAGCATCAGCCTAGAGGGCAGACTTTCCATATGGATATCAACGACCATTTATATTGTGTAAAATGGAGTGTGCTAAAAAATGATAGTACTCCACTTTTATTTTTTAATTAAACTGCAAAAACCAGAACAATTTTTCATAATTGCCTGTAATGGAGTGATTCGGGAGTTGTGGAATGGGTCTGATGTGAACATAATGTCAGATGGAGTCATCAGGCCGCTGGCTAATCTTCCTTCTGGATTTATTGGTTCTTCTTTCAGTTCCTCCAGCACAGTGAGGAAATTTACAAATAATACCAAACTTACATATTTATGAATGAGAATACTAGTATAGTCAACAGCCTTTTGCACAGGCTGTCCAGTTGTGTCAGCGGTGATTGCTTTCCTATCCAGTGATTCCCTAGGTAAAGCTGTAGAATGAATCCTTTTTGTGCATCTCCGATATTGTGTGCTTGTCTTCATTTAGTGACCAGCTGCAGTCAGTGCTGAATGATACGTTAAAGTTGTTTCACGCACATGGGAACCAAAACGCCTCATAGGACAGATCATAGAAGGGATACTTCTAAGATCCTAGCAAAAATGGATCCTACATAAAGTATTAGAGGATCAAGATTATCTGGACTTCCACACTGCTGTGTTCGTAAGCTTACAAGATGGTATCAATGTGAGTTATTTAATCCATGACCACAAGGTCCCTTCTGCCATCTTAAGGAACATTGGCTACAGTCGGTTAGGCTGCACAGACGTGATTGGTTGGAGTACATACCTTATGCTTTCACAGTTTACATCTTGTAAGACATTTAGTTTTTATGAAAGAAAATTATGACCTGTTTTTGACCCTGACGTCTATTCAGACACAAACTCAACCCCCCACCCCATCCCACCCCACCTGGAAGAAGACTTCATTGTATCAGGGGCAAAATATGTACACTTCTGGGATGGATTTTCCTGTCAGCCTGTGTCTGTTTGATGCTCTGCACACATCGCAGAGCTTGCCGAGTGAGGCTGCAGCCTGCGGTGCTCACGTCCATGTTCACCCAGTGCTGTACCTCAGGGTGGATCCGTGGTCGGAAGCTCCTGCATGAGGGAAGGGCCTTCTCTGAGCATACGGCTCACAAATACTCTGCCTTTCCAAAAGAAGATTCGCAGCACAAACCTACTCAAACTGCAGATTCATTTAAGATGAAGAAGGGCTTGAATAAACAGAAAATTTTCTGCCATCAGCACATTCTAGGCAGATCCTTGAACGGACTTTGGGGAAATTAGTTATAGATCTCGGCTCACAAACTTCATTTTCGAACAAGAGCTGCGCTTCACATCTAGTGTATGCATTAAGAAATGATGAGATGAGACTGTTGCAGCTCTGCACTAGGACCTTCCCTTGGAAAGGTCATATTAAAATGCTCTTTGGAGACTCAAGAATTTCTTATAATTTATATCTCATCTGTTCCAATCCCCCAGAAGATACAAGGATTACAACTGTAATTGCAAATAACTTAATATTGTCTGACTACAGATGTAATATGGACATGAAGTATATTGGTTTTCACTCCCTTAAGTCGAACGTTATCTTTAGAAAAGGCTATTTTCCTGAAAGCGTATACAGCTCAAAGTAAAACATGCTGGATATGAAGGCAGATACATATCCTGCGCTCCTCACGCTCCCGGACGCATTTCAATGCGGTCTTGCTGAGGAGGGATATTGCTTCTGTTCACTGTTCCTCCGAGGGAGCAAAGACAAAGTGTGTGGGGAGGTGCAGCATGGCAGTGCACTAAATTCTCACAGTCACACAGTGCGAGCAAAGTGCTTTAACTCCGTCTGAGATGTGGAAACCCAGCTGGAAACAACACAGCAAAGATGGTGAGGAAGAGGAGAATGGAAAGAAAGAGATGAGGTGAAATGAGAGACTGAAGGGCAACAGGAACAAGCAAAGCCAGAGGACACACGGACAGAATCTTAAACCAGCAAATCACGCAAAATCCACGGGCGCTGAATTTTATACATAGTAGTTTTTAATTCAGGCGTTGTAAAAGAAAACGGTCTGACGTACTTACTTGTGTAAGAAAATAGTTTAATTAAATCCCATGTATTCACGTTCAGATTTCAGAAGCATATTTTTGTTGGGAAATTGACGAAGGGGGGAAGGATTACTCCACTACATATCAATTATATTTTTCTGCAGATAGTGTTGTTGTGTATAAGAATTGGCTAACATGAAGCAATAGGCCAACACGAACAGGTACACAACTCACGGCGTTTTAAACAAATGCTTTGTCTTCAGGTCTACTGTTGCATTACCTTTTGTAAATTGACACATTCCTGAAGTTCTCACCGTCAGGTTTATAATACAGTATTGATTAAATGGGTAACTTTCCCCCTATTTTGCAGTTATAGGTTTTTAAAATTTTGTTTATGGTACAACAAATATGGCACTTATAGGCAACATTTAGCAATTTAAGTTCTCACGTTCAGTTAGTGTTTTACCTCACTAACTCACACTTATATTTTAACTTTGCAGAGATCTCAGCAAAACATACAGTTTGACAAGGGACTGTACCCCCCATTAAAAATTGCAGACTGTTTAATCAACAATGATAACCAGTTAACATAATCAATTAAAAGCTTTTTATTGTCATTGATTATATACTGTATACCCCATCCCCTGGGGAAGTAATGTGCAACTGTCATTCAACACCTAGAGAGCTAGCATTCTGGGTGTCCTGCTCAGGAACACAGATGGGGGCTGATGGGGGGGATTTAAAGCAGGAGATTTTCACATTTGGGCTGGATGTTCTAATCATTGAGCCACCAGTCACCTAATTTACCCATGAGTTTGTTCGTCCTTGATGTTAAACAACTCAACAAATAATTTCTGAGTACTGCATAATATACATAATAACCAAGAACAACAGAATAAATTACCTTTGCTTTAAACTGGTGGCTTTGGTTTCATGTCAGCTTTTGGGGAGACATGCTACTTATGGCATTTGGTCCAATTAAATTAAGTTAAACTGATTAAATGAATCAGGATGGTAATGAGGTTGGGGGGACAGTTCACTCCTGTCTAAAAATTGGGAGGGGGAGTGCCACCTGTCCTCCCCCAAACATAATCCTATACTTTTAGTCATAATGAAACTTTGCATTTTAAAATTACCATTTACATTATGTATCAGCAATTACAACTAACCACTATACAAGCAATCTTAATCACATCAGTGATATTCATTTTGCTCTAAATTGTGCATTGATTTTGTGATAGTGGCATATTCTGATTAGGTATGAATATATTGCATACACGTGTCTAATTGAAAGCTATGAATTTTATGTTTTAAAATAAAAGTTAAGTACTCAGAAAACTGAAACTATATTGGCCTTACTTAAAAGGATTATTTCTTTAGTGAAGTGTAATCTCTAAATGTGTCTGTTGTATATTTTAGATATTCAGGTTTTGCATTAGGCTTGTGAACATTAAATTACAGCCTATATTTTGTCAAAACTTATAAATTTATTTTAAAGCCTTTAGCCATGGCAGCACGGTGGTGTAGTGATTAGCACTATTGCCTTGCACTTCTAGGCCTGGGGCTCAACTCCTGCCTCGGGTCTGTGTGTGTGGATTTTGCCTGTTCTTTTTGTGTTTGGTGGGTTTCCTCTGGGTTCTCCAATCAAATTGCCCATAGTGTGTGCTTGTGTGTGTGTGTGTGTTCCTGTGTGTGCCCTGTAGTGGGTTGGCGCCCTGCATTGGGTGTCCCTTGCCCTGCACCCTGTGCCTCCTGGGATGGGCTCCAAGCTTCCCATGATCCTGACTTGAACCAGTGGTATGGATGGAATTTAGCTATTTAACCAGCTGGTAGAAGATAGAATTAGAAATCAATTGCTTAATTTTGCAAAACAAACATTATACTTCAGAATGGGTTGTGCTTTGCAATGTTTTAAACTCCACAACTGATAAATAGAAAAGATATAGTCTTCTGTACGTAAAGAGAGCATTAATTTAGCTGGCAATAAAATTTTAATCATGAAACATAACAGACTTACACAACTGCTACTGAACATTGTTTCCTATCTAAATTATTAAAGAATAAAATCAATATTGTTTTACACTTGTCTGTACTGTGTAACTTTCTCTTTTCTTTTTGCAAGTTCTTGTACAATACTTTATTATTAAATGGTTATTAAACCATTGAAACGTTTTTCTGACTGACAAACCCTGCTCTCAGATAGGCATCAGTTACCCACTAAACAGCAGATTAAGCACACATTGTTGCACTCTGTAATTTAATCATGAGAAAAAGAATTTGGTTAATGTCCACTACAGAGAAGAATATCTGAATGCTCTTACTGTTCTGTGATGGGGCTGCACTAATTTATCTGCATGAACACAACAGACGTTCTGTGTGGCAAATGCTATAAAAGCTATCATTACAGAATGGACTTTGGTGTCTGCTTTAGTTTTTTGGTTGTTAAACATTAATTCTATTTTGTTGAAGAATGCATTAAGCAGCTGCATTTTCCAACATGAACTTAACTTTTCAAATTCCTGTTTTACAGCAATGTTCAGTTTTCTAGTGTCATTGAATAGCACAAAAAATACTTCAAAGTAAGATGAAAACTAAAGATGCTTCAAATTACTGTCATGTTTTTGAAAATAGGAAAACATTAATTAAATGTCAGACTGAAATTTCCTTGGGATAGATATTGAAAAATTAAAACTAACTTTTGCTGACAGACAATTGTGTAAACATAAATGTTTTATCTGGCCAGGATAAGCAGCTTTTTTTGAGCATAGGGCTATGTGAGGCTCCCCTGAGAAATGTTACTGACAGCAAAATATAGACACACAGCTTGGGAGACTAAATGAGCTTTGCTTATTTATGTATTTCCTACTTCCTACATTTATTTGTGTTGCCTTTTGACAAAGAAACTAATTTTTGGAGATGAGGAGATTCACAGGAGATTATTATACAGGTGACTTGTTCTGCATTTTATTGTTTTAGCAGTGAAATATATGAGCCTTTATGGCAATGTAGAGAGTGAAACAACCTGTACCATCATCTCAATGTACCACTGTTAAAAATGCAGTCTGCATTTATTGGAACAGTGACACACAATATTGTGTCAAAATGTTATATGAAATATTAAGTACATTAGCTCCAAGTTATCAATAATAAATAATAAAACACAACAGGGTAAAGGCTTGTAACACTTTGTGGAGTTAAGTGTCACATTCTGTCTGTGTCAGTCCCATCCTTGTCCCCTAGGGGTCACGTTTACCCTATTCTTCAATTCTTCTTGTTCTGGTTGTACTTCCCCATGCTAGTTGTGTTAATTATATTAGTACCTCCACCTGCGCCCCATTTCCCTTTTGTGTCTTTATAAGCTTCCATTTGCTGGTTATTGTTGTCATTAGATGTCCCTTGTTATCACCAGAGTCTGGTTTATGTCTGTTTCTCCATTGTTACCCTGTTTCTGGCCTGTATCAAACCTCCCTTGTGCACATTAGATCTTGCCTCTCATGACTCACTTCCTGTAGTGTTACATTAAGTGAAATAAACACTTAGTTTTCAGGCAATATAAGCAATCTGGTCATTGGGTAGTGAGGCAGGCTGGAATGTGAAGTCTTCTGCTTCCCCCCAGGGGAGTGAGTTAAATTTCTCCACTGTGGGACTAATAAGAGATTTTATTATTATGAAATTGTATATAGTTAAAATTTCTGTGTACAGCAGGACCTCCGTATCCACTGATTCACTTAACTATGGTCAACAGCAGAGGAAAAATTTTTTAATTTAATATAAAAATTACAAAAATATGCAATCCAAATTTATAATCCGAGCATGAAACATGATGAAGAGGACACACCAAGTGACGCCAGTATTGATTCATCTCCTTTTTTTTTACGATGGAAGCTGATGGGGACCGTGCAGAGTGCAGACTGTGGCGTGGAGTAGTCAATAATGAGAGCAAATTCTGCGTTTACATTTTACATTTATTCATTTAGTTGATGCTTTTGTCCAAAGCAACTTACAAATGTGTAACAAATGTTTGCATATCAAAACAAGGTTAACAGAATTTAGGAATGCAGCTAACAGTATGTGCTGTCCTGTAGTCATAAGTGCACAGTATTCAGTTTACCATGATTATGAATAATAAAACAAGTAACTTAACTGAAAACAAGATGATCGACTACAGTGAAACATAAAGGAAATATGCGTTGTTTTGGTAGTAAAAAAGTGGTAACATTATATGTACAAGTGAGTAATTACAACCAAACAATGCGTGACTTCAAGGAAGTCGCTTTTATTCTGTTCTTAATTTTCGAACTGGAGACTTCCTACTGATGTCTTGACTCTTCATTAGTTGTTCAGTCTAGCGATTGGTGTTCCTGAAGGCAAATGGGCATTCTCCCACTCAGAGTCAGTCCCACAAATGTCCAATGAGATGCACAGACACAAACATAAAGCAAATCGACCAGGGATGTACCAAATGGTTATTATAAGACATTCGCTATTATTTGCTGTGTGTCCTTGTAAACCATGGAACAAGGGTCCGACTGTGTGTACAGTATTTTATATATATATATATATATATATATATATATATATATATGTTGATACCATGTTTTCAAAGGATGATTAAAATGAAGCACAAATTGAACATCAAAGTTAATATTATTAATTATTTGTGTACCACAAATAAACACTCTAGCTTTTCTCACCATTCCTCACATGCATTTCTTCGGAGATGATCTACTTTCCCTCCCTTTTGCAGTTATAGGTTTGGAACAGACTCAGAGCCATGAATGCGAGCGACTCTGTCTGTACTTATTTTTTCACACCGGTGGTGTTCTACACCTGGGAAGACCAATCGTCCAGGGTCTTTTGTCCACTAGAGGTGCTAGAGTGAAGCCCAAACAGGTTAAATTAAAAAAAATACAGTATCTGTGTCGTTCTGCTAAAAAATGCATTTTCATTGCATTCAAATGGGTTTGTGAAATTGAAATGGTTTCAAAAAATCTTTCAAAACTATAATTCATTAGCGTGTTACAATTTTGATGAATAATTTGTTCAAAGTAATGTTAACAGAAGTAAAACTGTAAATCAGTAATTCACATTTACCATCTTTTGGGTTTGTGTTCTACTTTGGAATATTTGATAATGGCTGCCATTGATGCTATTGTTATTTCTGGTGATATGAACAATGAAACGAATGATTCAAATTGATTCAGCAGCAAAAAATTTGTGTAGAATAACTTGTCAACCATCTTATACTGAAGAAATAATAATAATAATAATAATAATAATAATAATAATAATAATTATTATTATTATTATTATTATTATTATTATTGCTTTTACCCAATTATTACTATTTTACTTTTTGGATGATGTCTGCTGAATACTCAATTCAAGCTTGTTTATAAATGACTGGGTAAAAGTCACATTTGCCATTTTATTGGTTAAAACACAAGCGCACCTGTGATAAATTAACCTGACCATTGACTGACTGGAATTGTAATTTTAAGGCATTCATTTCATGATGTTTTAATCAACACATTTTACTGTTATAGGTGTTATTTGACTAACAAATGAACATAACTACCAATGATTTTCATTTGCTATGATTCAAATAGCAACATTCATTCAATTAGAAACTAAATCAAGATGCATTAATTAACATTTCATGTAGAACAAACTCCGGTAAATAGAAACGTAAGTCCTGGCAACAATAATATAATATGGAACAAAAAAAAAAACCTGTTTTTTAACATCGCCATTTTCACATTTGCAGAGGTTTAGCAGAGAATAAACACATAGATGCCTCACACCCTTGGGTTCGTAGGCTTGAATCCCATGTATACTTCATTGCCTTGAATCACACCTTGCTGTGTGTGTGTGTGTGTGTGTGTGTGTGTGTGTGTGTGTGTGTGTGTGTGTGTGTGTGTGTGTGTGTGTGTG
>JABJVR010048333.1:0-62704 GCA_025773905.1 Chitala chitala
TTTCTCCGGGTGCTCCGGTTTCCTCCCACAGTCCAAAAACCATGTAGGTTAGGTTGATTGGTGTGTCCAAATTGCCCATTGTGTGTGTGTGTGTGTGTGCCCGCCCTGTGGTGGGTTGGTGCCCTGCCCTGCACCCTATGTTCTCTGGGATGGGCTCCAGGTTTCCCCGCGACCCTCACCAGGAATAAGTGGTTGAGATAATGGATGGATGGTGGCAGACTGTCTTATCTAACAGAGGACAGGGCTTGACCCCACCCCAGGTAAGTGAAGGGGCCTTGGGGCCTCAAAACCACAGTTGGCCACAACCAGTGTACTATCTAAGACAGCTCTGGTCCTTCTTAAAACAACTAGTATTGCCTTTTCTATGGGATGACGTCATCTAAAAATAGTTATGAATATCCTTCACATCACTCTGGGACCTCTGAGCCCAAACCATAATCCACCCATGTATTTGCTTGCAAATTGCAAATGGATGATTGAAATGGTGTTAAAATTATTATTTTTTTGTTTATAGTTAGCAACTTGTTGGCTCAATGGGTAGAACATCAGGCTAGCATGTTAAGATCTCCACAGTCAAGTCCTGTCCGAGCTTTTAGGTGCATCCTTGAGCAAGACACACAAATTCAGTTTCCCTGGGCACTGTATGTGGCTGCCTGTTTCCCCCCAGGAAACAGGCAGGGGGCCATTGGGTTAAGTACAGAAAACAGATTTAACTGTAACATATATATGTACTCAATGATAGTAAATTTTCTTCTTCTAAATTTTATGTTTTTATCAACCAGTTCTGTTTGTATGGGAAAAGATAAACTATTTATACTTATACGTGCAACAGTAAAATTCTTTATTAGGGCTAAAATTGTTTACTAGGACTATTAGAATTTGTCTGACAATCAATAATATTTCCCCAAAACCTTAAGAATGCTTAACTATCTCCAAATACCATTTGGTGATTAATAGTCTGGACAATTTAGTCATTTTATACACAATTTACAGAGTGATGTCAGGAAATTAAAAATAAAAATGAATTGCAAAAACCAGGGAATGTGACAGATAACTCTGATTCTTAAAACATAACACATAATGCTTAACACATATGGATCATGGATGAGTGAAGCTCCAAGGAAAACTCTTGTCTAGGTTTTGCCAGTTTGCATTAATGCAGCTCACCAGCTGGAACCCAGTCTGGTCTCAATATACATTCAGATCTGTCAGCTGCGACCTGCTCATCTGGTCACGGTCTGCGCTCAGACCCTCCGTGAGCCTGCCTGCATTACTGGTGCCCAACAAACCTTCCTGTCTCTCCTGTCCCAGGTCCCTTGTACATACTGCAACACATACATTACTGCTGCCTCTACCTTCCCTGTCTCCCTGGCCCCTGTGCTGCTATATCAGCTGAGCACGATGGGATCACAAGAGGCTCTGCATGGCCCCATGGGTTCTGGAGAGGCCCTGGCTGGTGCTGACTGCCCTAAATGGACCCAGTCCAAAGAAGAGGGGCTAATGGATGCCTGGATTGGTCCCTTGGGGCCAGGAGAAAAGGTAGTTAGGTCCATGAGGTCTCCTGAGGAGGTGAGTCAATCCTTGGGTCCTTGAGTGGCCCAGCTATGCTCCCCTCTGCCATACGCATCTCTGACTGGGGCATACTGCCTGGGCGATGGTACCTGGTGCTCACGAAGCAAATTAGAGTTCCCCCCTGCAGACAGAGAAAGCAGCACTGTTCAGACTTTGTGTCCTTTGGCATTGCGTGCAGTTGAATGCAGTTCCTCAGTTCCTGTACCTTTGGCCCTGTCTCCCCTGCTGCCAGTGCTGTCTCCCCTGTTGTCTGGCCCCCTGGTTTCCACATCTTTGGCCCCATCTGCCATACTGCTGGCCCAGTCCTCACCTTCAGCCCAGCCAGTTCCACCTCCAGTCTTTTCACTTCTGGATCTTGCTAACTCCTCCTAACTGCCTACGGGCCCCCTTCATCCTCCCTTTCTCCATTCTCAGGGTCTGGGGCTTCACTCATTCCCCTGCCTCCCTCGTGCTCCCCTCATTCTCCCTTGGTTTCCCTTTGTCTTCCCTTGGTCTTCCCTGGACGTTCTCCACACTCCCTTCTACCTAACTCCTCTACCTGCAGCCCCATCATCCCCAGTCCGTGCGTTGTCGTCCCCAGATAGCCCTCATGTTGCCCTCATTCAGCCTCCACCAGTGCAGCTGGAGCTGTCACTGGTCTGGCTCACCCAGCCACTCATCTCTCCTGTCTGTCGGTCTGTCCAGTCTGTCCACCTGTCATCCCATCCTGGCACCCTGCCCTATCACCTGGTCTGTTCCTTGCTGTTCCTGCTTTGTTTGCAGGGACTGCCCTGGGTCTCCTCCCTCTGTGTGGTCCTCCTTGCTGGCCCAGCCCATTCCTGCCTTCTAATCTTTGTTTCCCATATCCTAGTTCCTCAACCTTGTTTGTCACCTTGGCCCTGGGTCAGCTCCAGATTCTGTCATCTTTGTTTTACGCCTGTCTTCTTGGTTGATCTTTTGGCCCTCACCTGACTCCTATGCCCCTTCCTTTCTGTTGATTCTTTTCTCCCTTTGTTTTTGCTCCTCTTCCTCCCTGGGTTTGTCCTTTGTATAGCCCCTGGAGCTGCCTGGGTGAGGGGGTGGGGGGGTTCTGCCATGTCCTGTGCCTGTCTGTCCTCTATTTGTCTACTAGGTGTTACCTTTCCCCTTGTTTCCATGTTTTCATGCTAGTTATGTTAATTCTATCAGTGCCTACACCTGTTTCCCATTTTCCTCTTGCCTCTATATATACTCACCTTTTGTAAGCACCTTGCCTTCGTTTCCTTGCACTTGGAAATGTTACAACACAACACAACACAACACAACACAACACAACACAACACAACACAACACAACACAACACATCACAACACATTTAATACAACACAGCACTTAACGTATGACACAAAACATCCATTATAAAATTGATGTTATTGACGTCTGGTACTTTAAAAGCTTGCTCATTGTCACTATAAAGTTTTGTGTTGTATTTTTGGTACATGTACAATTAAAAGCAAAGTGCAAATGTTATTTTCAGTTGTGTTTTCTGCAAAGAATTTGTCTGTTAAAGACATTAATAATAAGACGAGAACTAGAAGATGATCTTAATGTTGTAATATGCTCTTTACGTTTGATAAAAAAGCACCTGTCTGGTCTGAGATGAAAGCAGAGCTTCAATTACACAAGAGAAAATATTCAAATATGGATTGATGATGATGGTGATGACCTTTCAGATGAAGTGTCCTTTTTTTATGAATGAGTTTTTTAGAACAGTTTCAACAGTTTGGTATGTCTAATATTACTTTGCCCAAGAAAGTGGGTGAAGAGGTGAATTTTTACACAGATAATGAAATATTTCACATTAGTCAAACAAAAATGATTTATAGTCAAGACCACATTACACTGTCTGGGATTCATCTTTGAAAAATTATATATGGGGCCAACAAAAAGAAACATTGTTTTATACTCCTATTATTTAATAATAATAATAATAATAATAATAATAATAATAATAATAATAATAATAATAAATATTAAATATTGAAAAAAATATATATATTGAAAATAATAACTTTTGTATGGGTTTATGAATGTGATGTCAGATGGTAAGCACTGAAAAACAACATGCAAGTACATATCTTCTCAAGTCTCAGGTGACCTCGAGCAGCCTACGACGCAAAGCAAGGCACACGCAGAAAAGGATGCCCACTCTTCTCAGGAAGTAGACAGCACTAGAATAGCTTTGTAGCTGTCTTGGCCACTAGGCTGTACTGTTGTCCATATATAAAACACGATTGCACAAGCGAACTGTTTTTTACATTACGAAATGATCGTGTTAAACAGATTAAAAAATAATTATGCAGGTATCCAATGATTTATTTTGTTGTTAAATTTATGAATTTTCATGATATAACGCTTTCACCCAAAGAAAAGCCAGCATTCATTAATATGTTTTCCCCCCTATTTCCCTACCACTCATATCCCTTGCAGGGTTGTGGATGCCTTTGAGGCTTTCCCAGGCAGGATGCACTCTAAACTGGGAGCTCATTGCAGGGCAGACACACTAAGGGGAATTTGAGTTGTCCAGTTCACTCAACCAGCTTATCTTTGGGCTGTGGGAGAAAACTGTAGAACCCAACGAAAATCCACAGATGAGCAGTGAAAACATGCCAACTGCACACACACAAATGCTAAGACACAATATCTGAACATACACACACACACACTCAAATTTCAGAACTGAACTAAAAATTCGTCAATGCATCCAAAACACATCCGAAAATTTTTAATTGCCAGCGTAGAAATAATGTAGGCTAGCCTGTACAACTGCGCCATCAACTGGTTCTAATTATTTCTTGTCTCGTGTCCGTTTTGTCTGTTAACTAAAGGCAACAAAAACAACTCGTCACCCGCTAAACCTCACATTTGTTAGTACGATAAGTGTTAATTAGATCAAATTATATTATGGTTTTAGAAAATACTAGATTATTATCAACACGGAGATGTCACGTTTACGTGCATTTAATGAAACCCATGCAGTGCATTTCGTTTTGGGATCTCGTCACAGCTTGAATATTTATATACTGTAACGTCTTGTGACTTCCCGGGAGCTGTCTTTCTTCTGGTTTAGTTGAAATCCCCAGTTCTTCATGTCACTTGAATCTGTTTGAAGTTTTTTTTTTTTTATTTTTTTATCTTGTCCTTGAGTGTTTCAAGACGTTTCCCTTTTTTTACTTTGATTTTTTTTTTTTTTCAAAGTTCACTGTTAGTTTCTTTTGGTTTTGTCTAATGACTAAGTTAAGTGTTTCGTAATTTGGCAATTTGAGTTTGGAGTCTTATTTATAATATTAAAATCATTGGTTGGTCGTTAAAAATGTAGTTTAGTGATTTTTTTTTTTTGGCGGTGGGGGACTGGTTTTCGGGTGGTCTGGGAAAGCATTAGTATAATAATATTGGTGTTTGATGTAACAAGATCTCAAATACAACAAACTTCAGTGATGCGCAGTATGTTTTTCTCTTTTATCAAGTATCATTGTAACGTGTGCCTCACACCACCATCTCAGACAATCAGTCTAATAGAAAACACTTTTGGCCAATCAGGGCTAACCTATTTCTACAAAGTGCATCAGTCAGCGGAAGCACTGTAATAGGACAAACAAAGCAGGTAATTGCCTGGAGCTGAGAGGGGACTCGATTACATATTGCAATGACAAATCTGCAGAAATCCCCTTGAAGCTTTTTTCCTAGGGCCTCCAGAATCTGTAGATCCCATGTCAGTCAGTCAGTCTGTACAAAGTATTTCAGAATGTCCTTGAAGCATGTTGTGCGCTCTTAATTTCTTGTTTACCTAGCTTTGTTCTTACCTCAACCCCAGGTCCCCTCATCCCTCCTCAACTTGCATTTGTCTCTTGTCTCAGTCCAGAACTGAACAACCTGGCTATTTGACCCTCTGCCCATCCTCTCAATTATAACTCTCTCACACTGCTTTTTCCATTTGGTTGCTTCAGGAAAGCATTGTTTTACTGCATTCTCTGCATCTGTGTTGTCCTTTATTTGTGAGATAATACACTTCATGCTGTCCAACTCCCAACGAAAACAATCAATAATTCTGTTATTAAACTTGGTTCATTTACATTTTATTCAAATAATTTGGCACGTATTGTACTGCACATAATATCAGTCGTGTCGTTTTTCCATCAGAAAGCGTTGAAGAGGGTTTCTAAACGAATGACGAGCAAAGAGCACTTTGAAGACGCTCATAGACGCATAGCAATGCTATAACAAAATATGCAGAAAATAACTTTGGTATAATGGTAAGCAATATACACAAAATACAGTAATTCTGCACTGTTAATTAATTTAAGAAAAAGAAAAAACTTTCAGTTCTATTCAACCGACATTCAGTATGGCAATCTTTATGGTAAATGGTAAACGTCGGTTTTCGGTGTAGTTAATTGGCGCCCATATCGACAGAACTTAAATAGAACCCAAAACTCCGTGAGAAGTTCGCATCTGAGCCATAATCTAGATGAACTCAGAATACAGCATTCGCAGGTTATAACCAGACGCCCGTGAAACTGGTTTAGGCACGACATTCGCATTGACTAGACGCATCAACTATATTTATCATTAGTTTTTGAAGCCACAAAAAATCTGTGAAAAAAAAAAAAAAAATTAACATGCATTTTTCAATTAATGGAAAGAATTGAAGGGGTTTAAGGCAACGAAAAAAATATTTTTATATTGTATTGTAAGAGTTTAAGCGGCGACACCCAACAGAAATTACGGGACGGTGCTCCTCTGACGCGGTAACGTGTACTGCAGCTGGATATTATTGCTCAAGCTTGCGGTGTATACAGCAGAGGGCAGCAGCAACTACAGGGTCCTGCTAATGTTTTTACATGGGCTAGATTTGGCGTTTGTTGTCACATGATTTGCGTTAACCTGAGGATTTTTTTAAAACCGTAAGGCAGCTAACTGCTTGCCAAGATATGGGTTTAGCCTCTCACCACCAGTGCCTTTGTTGTACCTAATTTAACAGATAAAAACAATCACTGATGGTAACCACATATTATAGAGGCAGCTTTATTGTCATTGCTTACATATACAACCCCTATTCCAAAAATATACATTTTGAAAAATGGGTTTTATTTTGACGTTTTGAAAAATGGGTTTTATTTTATCTTTCAGTTCTAATTAACTTTTTTCTTTGTTGTTCAGGCTCTAAGCCCAATGCTGTCATGCAGAGGTGCAGTTGGCAGGAGTCCCCCCTCTTGGTTATATATTCTCTAACTATATACAACTGCATAGTTACCCCCCCCCCCCCGTTGTTTGAGGGAAAAACTGCACCCTGACTGTCACGTACCAGTTCGAACATCCAGAACATTCAGATCTGCTAGATCCCTTTTTATCACCCGCTATGCCTCCATGACAGCCACTCTCCATGTGATGGATTTCATCACACACTGTGGGCTATAACGAACCAAGCCACAAGGAATGGAGCAACAGAAATGATTAAAGTATTTAGTTTAATACAAAACACATTAGCACTCTGAATAGTCATCTTATGTTTTTTTAACCCTTGCATGCATTTTCTGCAATTTATGGGAACTGAACACATTTACAGGCAATAGGCCATTAAATCCATACTGAAGTATCTAAAGGTGACGCTTCCACTATTGGTTTTATTACACTGTGAATAAAAGCGTGGTACTTATTCAACTGATTACCAACATTTATACCAGTGTCAATATATAATTGACCATTGTCCAGACTCTCTTGTATAACAGAGGGCCACGGGTAGACTCGAGGAGAGCATGGAGCACACTACACCATGTACATGGCTTATTGCCTGTAAATGTGTTCAGTACAGGATTTTTTAAAAAACAGTTTCACTTAAACCACATTTTTTGTCTAGGAGAAAAGCAGTAGAAACCCACACATGTCATGGAAAACATTTTAGAATTCTGGCAGCAGCCTTACAAGTGTGAAACGTCTCCACCCACTGAGTCACTCCCTGAAACAAACAAAACATCTGAATTTTTTTATTGCGCATTTGCTCCCTATTGAAAAACATCTCCCAGATCCAAGTATTGAAAGTAAATTAAAGCAAGACTTGTTAGATTTTGATGAGAATTCAGTTACAAGGTTTGGTCCAAGTGCAGAGCTGTATTTGTTGTTGTCAAACGAGGCTTTGGGTAGTCTAAAAGACAAACCACATTTAAAACAGTTAAAACTACAAACAACAGATCAAGGTAAACCAAGGTTAATGCATACAAGACAGAGTAATCACTTGCTCACAGAAACGGTACCTTTCAAAGTAACCTGGCCAGAGAGAAAACAGACAAATACACAAACTGAAAACAGAAAATGAATAAAAGTTAAGTAACTAATGAATAACTGAATGAGTGGATGCAGTTTATGACCAAGGTGAATGAATGGGTTTGCTTTATGACTGAGGTGAATGAATGGGTGTGGTTTATGACCAAGGTGAATGAATGAGTGTGGTTTATGACTGAGGTGAATGAATGAGTGTGGTTTATGACTGAGGTGAATGAATGAGTGTGGTTTATGACTGAGGTGAATAATTGTGTGTAGTTTATGAATATGGTGAATGAGTGGAAGTGGCTTACGACTGACATGTATGAGTGGGTGTGGTTTATAATTGAAATGAATGTGTGTTTGTGGTGTGCGGCTGTTATGTATGTAATGCAATACATACTTTTGGCTACTGTCTTAGCAAGGTACACAGAGTATATTGCTATGGTAATTTATGACGTGTATATAACCTGCTCAGAGCAATATACTATGGTGAGCAACCATCTTTAACAGTGAAAACTCAGGAGTAAGCCTGAAGAAAGCTTACTGATCCATTACTTACTAAGCAAGTACCTTGCCTCATGGAACACCCTACTGGCTAGTGGTCTGCATCACATACATACTTAGTATTTTTGTTTTGGAAGCACTAATACTCTCAAGTCCTGTTAAATGTAAGTAAATCTGAAATTTAGAATAAAATACAATTAAAATACAAATTAATTTGATATTATCTCTTCAGTATGTGTTCTTCTTTTTGTCAGCATTTAAATCCAAAATAAGTCTTTACTTCATGTATTTGATGTATCTATCTGCAATTTCTTGTTCAAAGGGAAAAAAAAAACTATCTTCAAGGAATTAATGATTGATTGGTAATTTATGTTGGGATATTGTACTTTGGAAATTTTCCCAACATTAATGATGCTGTCAATAAACAGATATTATAGTTTTAAAACACATTTCCACAGTTAAGCCTGAAACTGACCAAGAATGTGCATTTGACTTGTGAAATTATTGTGTAATTTATTTAATTTATTGGACAAATGTAACCATCCCTCTACCTCCCTTATCATTGTCTTGTACTGTATAAGTACTGATCCCAAATAAATGAACCTTTAGCATTAAGATGAAGATAATGTTAGAATATGCTAGTACGTTCTCTGCAGAGAACAACTTAGGAAAGTCCACATTTATTTTCAGGTCGGGAATAGTCTCCATCTCCGTTTAAGATCCATCTAAGTGGTAGTAAAACCAAAAGAAATCACTTTAATTAACTGTCACTCAGATGGGGGAGGGACTTCAAAGGCAGTTAACTAGTGGGGAATGCTGATACGGCTCTTGTTTTAAAGGTGCCTCCTTAAAAGCGATGAATTTAGGGGTTTTATTAAAAGGCTGATGTCAAAGTGAGCACCATCCAGACAATGTTGTGTCTAGTACAGTATTAATATCTTGCTTTTAGTGCTGATTACCTTTTTATAAATTGTTTCACAAAGAACTTTTTATCATATAGTTTTATTTATTCAATGACATATACAGTTCATTAATCTGCAAATCTGACAATAATAGAGTGTGTTTAATTTACTTGGCAGTGAAGCTTTTTATAACTTTGTGCTGCTCTGCCAAAATTAAACTCCAGTCAAAACGTTATTGTGACATTCTGGACATGTTGCCTGTGCCAACATGATGTTCTTAAAGTTAGTGACAGGAGGAACAAACCCACAAAATCGATGGTTGGGGTTATAATGTCGTATGTGTCACCAGCTTGCTTCAGTCACATCCTACTTGGTTATTAAATAGGCTTCAGTCATGTGAAAGTATGCAGTGATTGACATCTTGATAATACAATGCAACATGGTATTTGGAAGCCTAACTTCCCCCAACAATCAAAAAGCAACACATGAAGGACAAACTTTATTTAAATACATATCACACTTAATTTTGAGCAGGCATTGTTCCGTTGTGGTGTCCGGGACTTGAAATGCATAAAACAGCATTTCCTTAAATAAAATTTTAAAAATTTAAGTTAGTTCAATCCAATGTATTTTATATAGCACCTTTCACAACAGTGTTGTCTCAAGGCACTTAAAAGGACAGTTATTCAAGTGAAAGTTGTTTTAGTAACCCTGTCACGTTTATGTATTTGTGAGAGAATGGTTTGTTTTCCTTAATTTTGCTCCGGTAGTTATGAGTGAACAATCTCCCAAAGCCATTTATTGAAATTATATAAATAAAAAATGGTTGTCTTATTTTAAATTCAGTTTAGGCTGAAACCTTTAATCAAGTCTATGAGTCTGAGTACGTATCTTGATAGCTTCACAGCAGGACTAAGAAATCATCAAGGAATGTCTGGTTTTTTTGCATGCAATTGTGCAATTTCTTCTACTGCACAGCAGTAAATACAGTAAATATAAAAAATTTTGTTTTTAATTTAAAACAACACACTGAAAACAAGGAGTCTTTTTCAGCAAGGTAGGAGCATCTCAATAAACCTTTCTGAGAGAGAATGAGGAACAAAACAAAAAACAGAAACCTTATTGACACTTCCTGTTTTTAGTTTAGTTTCAGAAAAATGACACTATCAAAGCTGAACCCTACTTTTTTGTACTGTTACGTTGGCTTTAGGACCCCCTCCCCAATGAATGAAAGGAATAGTTTAGGCAGTCATCTTCATCCTGCTAAAGGTCATAGGGAAGCCTGTCCCAGAACACTGGCAAGTTAGACACACCAATCAACCTGACCTGCATGTCTTTGGAAGGAAACCCACCAAGCAGAGGGGGAACATGCAAACTGCACACACACACACACACACACACACACACACACACACAGGGAATTGAACCCCGGGCCTGGAAGTGCAAGGTAACAGTGCTATCCACCACACTACTGTGCTGCCTGAAGGTATAGTTTATAAGACTGATAATTTCAAACCAGGACATTAATATGGGAACACAAAATCAAAGCTGTTCAGCATTTCTGTGAATTTCACTACACAGCATAGCAGAGGTTAGATCATGCATAAAAAATAATATATGCATAGCTGTACATTTAAATCACATTATTCTTCTCCTGGAGGTGTAGTCTGAGTAAAGAAATTGTTATTTTGCATAATCTAAATCATATTTATTTATAATCTAACACTCCAGAAGAGTATTATGCCATTATAACAGGTTCACAATCAATCGGCATGTGGAACATTTCTGCAAGAATAAACCAGGCATTCTTTAGGTGTACACATAACATGGTCCTTCACACTACGGTGACCACTATGAGTTCAGCTTTTTTTAGTCTGGAATGGCTTGAAGAGGAGAAAAGTTTATATGCATCAATTTAAGAGTTAGCCAGGTTGTTTTTTTTTTCACTGCAAATATATATGAAAATAATATTTGATGTAATTGTAAAACATTTGTTACTACCAAAGACATGAAAACGTGTAGATAAAGTCCATCATAAATCAAATTAATTTCAAATATTACGGCTATTATTATAAATTATTCTGCTGGACCTGTATACACCTGCAGGTGAGGTGGCTCTTTAGCTGGTGTTCTCATTCAGAGCCTCTTAACCACCAGGTTTATGCTACATGTAATATCCATACTTTGTCCTATTTTTGCATTTTATTTGGGGCAAAAATATACTATTCAGAACTAAGCTATATGACCTGATTGCTTCTCTATGTAGCCTGCCTTCATGCCGTGATCTATTATAAGTTACCACTATGCAATTAACATGCAAAAATAGTCTCTGGGATGTCTCCTCTGTGGATTAGTAGGTGTTAAGTTAAAATGAGTAGAGGGCTACAATATGTATATACAGTAAATTTTATATTTCACAATATACTTTAATACCATTTATAAATCAAAATTAATACTACATAATGTATAGTACTTCTCCATCTATCTATTACCAAAGTGGTTATCCTGTTTAGGGTCACGGGTGGCCTGGAGCCTGTTTATAACCTACTCTTTAAACTGATTTAACACTATAAAGAGGTATTCATAAATTTAAAAAGAAACCTCTTTTTTCAGTTGGAATACCCTCCTTTGTTGTGTACAATTGCTTCTGCCTTTAATCAGCTCATATCTGGTTGGGGTTGTGTAGATTAGGATAACCAAAATGTAGTTCTACCTAATCCAAACACTGAACAAAGTAAACGGGTGTGTAGCCATGCAGTTTCTCCTGTAAATCAGTATAAAAATACATTGAAATTGTGGACTGTTCATACATATCTTTAGTTATGTACTGTGTTTACAGTACAGACAATCAGATACACTTTTATGTATGGATAGACAAGAAAGTAAAATAACATTTTCTATATGTAATTTTATTGGATTATATGTATCATAAAGCATCACTGAGTGTGTGAAAGGTGTTATATAAATAAAATTTATAATTTTGTACTAAATTTGAGTAGAGATGAGATTAACCCCGTTGAACCCATAAAGTGAACTAGACTACAAGAGAGTCTAACATTCTTGACTTGTGTTTCCAGTGTTGAACATTGAGCTCAACGTTTCACTCCTAGCACGATTAGCGGAGCTCACACACAATCAAATTCATGTATTTTTATGTTACATGTGTACAACACTGGGCAGTAGTGATATCAAAGCCAGTGCTAAACCTAATGACAAAGAAATAAGTGACCAGGGATATACTATAGATGACTGAATTATGATTAAAGTGGTGAAAAAAATATCAGCAGTATTTGATACTGTCATGGCAATACAGTACATATGCAATATAACTGTATCCTACTAACACAGCCTGCCCAGATGTTATTTAGATGAAATTTGCTGTCACATCTCATTTGGCAGAAGTGTATAAAAATGATTTGCCTAACATTCATGCATTCTATTGCAAATTTCATTTACATTCAGCTTCTATGGCCATATTAACTGATACGAAGGCTTAGTGTGACTGCAAAAAATCCTGCAGGAGGGCTTCAGAAGGATTGGCAGCTTCACATCTCTTTCTGAGTACAGATAATGTCCAAATAAATTCCAAAGCACACCATGTTCATACATTTGTGCTGTTTCAATGTATGCAGCATATTTGTACAAGCGGTGGACAAATGGGCTGTACAATTGTCTCTCTGGTAAAGGAAACTTTATGGCCACTAACTAATGCTGCTGAGGGAAGCTGAACGATGTAATAAAAGGAAGCGAGAAACCACACCTTCACATAATATGGATTAAACCACTGACTCATTTTATATTACTTCTTAATGATGTTTCAGCCAGAAGAGGGTCCAATAAAGATTAAAAGAACTGAATTCATCACTTAGTGTGAAGTATATTGTTGAGGTTCTGGAGGACACCATGGGGAAAAGACCCAGATGATCCACACAGTTCAGGAGCAAAAGGCAGGGCTTTTAAGCCCTAACAAAGAGATACTGCAATTAAATGCTTTAAATCCACTTCTATGTATAGGTAGGATTACTTTCTGTCTTACATTTCATTAGCTGCACTTTTTAATGGCCCCCATAATAAGCCATTTCATAATGAAGGCTTAGATGTTTGTTAGATGCCTACTAATGAGCAGTTTACACAAAGCAATATAAATAAACTGCTAGGAATGTCAGGATTTTCGAAGGAATGGCGATGAAACTTCACCAAGGGGTGGCTGCAATTTGAGATGTAAGATTTTAGCAAGCTTTTAAATTACTTTGTTGTTGAACTCAACTTTGTGTCCTTTACATAATGGCTCATAGCCTGTAGTAATTTCTTAGTAATTTTCTGTTTGAAGTACCGAACTTCTTAAATGGTGGTGTGTGTTTTGTCAAAGTATCGAAGCATATGCAAACATTTTGGAATTTAAAAATTCATTGCACCTGTCAAACCAGTGGGCTAATCGAGGACAGCAGGGTTCATTTCAGTTTGTAAAACGTGTTCAAATCACAAGGATTCTCAAATTTAGGGAAAAGTAAACAAGGTGACATTACTGTCTCATTTATTTACATAGAAAACTAAGTTTTGACTTTAAGGTTTACATTCAAAACAGTTAACAAAACCATTTTAATGCTGTGTATATACAGTATGTGTAATCATTTTACAGTGGTGAAACAGACAACAGACAAAGAGGCATATCATAGCAAATTCACTGATGCGGTCTGGAAGGTGACTTAATCCATTTGTACAGACAACAGACAAAGAGGCATATCATAGCAAATTCACTGATGCGGTCTGGAAGATGACTTAATCCATTTGTATAACTGCACTTTAAAGCTGAGTTCTCTTAATGGTAAGAACAGATGTTCATCTTACATTTAAAGCAGACAGTTTTGGGAAAAAAGGCCACAGCATTCAATTAACCAAAAATCCATGTATATTTAAAAGTCTGAAAATGTCTGAACATGATTACAATACTTTTATGGAGCTACATAAATACTTCTATGCTCAGCACTATACAAAATGGGAAAATAGGGAGGTGTCTTGCTAACAGCTCTTTGGAACTGCAATATAACTTTGTAGCTAATAAATATGCTACTGAAGCTCATAATGTGGTTTGAAAAACGTTTACTAATTATTGCCCTTTTAAACCAGAACAACTGTATACATATTTTCTAACTTAAGGCATTTTCCCAGACAAAGAACTACTCCGGCAAACCTCACAGTACCAGCAAACCTCACAGCCATTTGCCTATCTAATGAAAGCAAATGATGAAGGGTGCTAATTATGTCTCAATTAGTGATATACCTGTCTCACTGTGGGTACAATATGTGACACGGGTACACTATTAGCTGGAAGATAGACTGCTTTTATAAGCAGGTGTTAAGCAGTTTTTTTATTACATAATGCTGACTTTATACAATACTCGGCTGTTGGCAAGTTCTTTGTAAGCTTCACTAGGGATGACATCTGTGGGAATTACGATGACTTCTGCATTTCTGATGCCCTGATTAATTTAGACAGGAGGCCTTAGCAGTATTACATTTATCAATCCTATCCACATTTGAAAATGAACAAGCATGTATCTCATTAAACTATACTCACACTTAATAGGCTGTGTTTGTGCATGTATTGCTGAGTACTAGTCTGTGGATATACAGAAGATAAAGAAAGAGTAGCATTAAAAATCAATATATTAAATTTATGTCACAGCCTAAAATCCTACACCTAATGTTATTTCTGTTATTTACTCATCATTTTCAACATATGAATACATAAGAATTAGCTGGTGTTACTCCATATGTTCCATAAGCTTCCACAAGTTTTTTTGTTAAGTGTGTAATTGATGAGTGTGGCATTAATTTCTACACACATCCTTCTACATTCTATAATTTGCATACATAGCCTGCATAAATCTCTCTGAAAGTGTGCACATTCTAGAACTGTCTTCCCATTGAAATAAAAATGTCCTTTAAGAAATCCTGTCTGGAAAGTCTAGTTGGCTGAACTAAAAGGAGTTAATGTTGATCTAGACCTACACATCCTACCCACTCGGTAACCTTTCACGTGTCCACACTTCTGAGCGGTACAAATACAAAAATGTCCCTTTATGTTCTAGCCAGCAGGTACTTGTGTTCATTCATCTGCTGCTCTGGGTCTTTGGCTAAGACCACCTGGGGCTTCTCTGGGTGGGAGGGCACCTGGCAGGCTTTGTACAAGATCACAAACAGGATAAGAATCAAGACAGCCACCACAGAGTTGCAGACAATAGCCACAATGGCTGCTGTCGACAATCCGCCGCCTTCCATCGACTCCATGACTCTGTCTTCTCAGTGGCAAAATGGGCAGGTTTTACTGTTTAGCCAGGGGAAAAAAACACTGGCAAATTGGCAGGATTATGAAGCTGCACAAATGCCAGCCCCTCCTGTGATGAAAAATCATAGAGATGAGTTAGAGCTAACAGTCACGGTGAATAGCCCCACTTTCTTGTAAATGCATTTTGTGCCAGTCATAGAAATTGATCGCTTCTTTGCCATCGGATGTAAATATGATATACAGTTAGGTCAGATTTTATACAATAAAAAATCCCAGGGACTGCTGAGGCCTCACTACAATCCATCATTATTTACCATAATCCTTTTAGATTGCATATCCATAAAATAGCTCCTGCTTTGGTTAGATGACAAGCTTGATATGAAAAATGAGGCTGTTGTGAAGCTGGTTTCCTCTGTGATCATGTGGGACGGGACTCTCTCTGTCCTTTGGAAAAGAAGAAAAGAGCACAAACATTATTATAACTGGTATGTGTCAATGACAAATAAATTAACTAAAATCCCTTCACGGTGACGTAATTGTTTCTGCAACGAAACAACAATGAGAAATATAACCGCATTATCATTACTAAAATGACACATCAATAGCTACGGAAATGCTTATTTTTGTAAAACTGTCATTTAAAAACATCGATTCTACATCCCATTTTACATCAGCACTTTTTTACAATACACCTCACTTGCATATGTTATAATATGTATGTTTGTTATGTATGTCTGTTAGAAAGGCATTCTTAAAAGTATTACTTGCGTTTTGAGAGTCCATCAATGATCATGCAGATGCACATTTGCACATTTAATGTATAAATTATATTATATTCTTTCCTTATGAACAACTATAATCAGGACGAGGACATCAAGACAACTGAGAATATAGGTGGTATATTTTGTTTTTGCGAAGAACACATTTCAATATCTGAAAAAAATAAACAATGAAAACAATGTTTATGACTACAAATATCACCAGTCATTTGGTTTTGTCAGAGAATGTATGAAATTAAGCCTATCCATGCTTACTGTTGTTCATAAGCCTTTCTTAGCCTGCTGAAGTGAATTCAGCTGAACTGGAGATACATTTGGATTTTGTTGTGACCATCTGTGCAGCTCCGTGTTTTCCACAATAAATTAATCTTGAATAATTCACTCCCTCATCTCCAAGTTTGCCTGCAGAGAAACCATATGTTGATTCAGAGTTGTCGTAAAACTTGTATCTAGGCAAAAACGAAAGTACCGCATCATTTTCATGATGATGCCTTAGTCAAAGGTACAACATAGTATAATGGTCCTTTTGTTCTTTTGGTTACACCCTCCAAGAAAAGAAGGCATGTCAAATGTTTTTTACATTACTTTCTACAGCTATTATATTTCATTGACAAACTTTATGTCACAGATAAGATAATCCTTTATTAGTGTCACAATGGGAGAATTCATAGAGTTACAGCAGCAAGGGGATACGAAAATGTTCAGGAATATAATAATAATTATAATAATTATTATTATTATTATTAACACAATAATAATAAGAGTAAAAAAGAGAATCTCCACACTATATATTTACAAACAGATTGCACATAAAATATAACCCATATGCTTTTCTTCATCTATGAAGTGTCTTCATTTGTCTGAAACTGTGTGCAATCAAAGTTTAAATAAATTTCCAAAGATTTGATGCAATCAACTATGATGAGGCAGCTGGAGACAGGACAATGATGCATGCAATGCTCATTTCTCCAGCAGTTCACTGTCAGTCAACGGACGCCTCAATTATGACGGACCAGCTGGTCCGGATCATGGTAATTAGCCCATTAACAGTAGGGGGGGGGTCAGTAAAATTTAGGAGAAGATTTCTGACAAACTGGATGTGGGATTTCCTCTTCTATATTGTGCTTGAAAAACTCTTATTTATATTGTTCTTTATTCATGTAAATCTTTGAGAGATGGTTTAATTAAAAGAAGAAACTAATGATAAAGACAAAATACAACACTTCATTTTACATGGAAGGCTTTTCCATTTCAAATTGTTCTACTGGAAAAATAAGAGAATACTTAACATTTTCATATAGCACTTATCATGTGTTGTCAAAAGGTACTTTACATAAATGTTGTGCAAGACACATAAAGACAGAGCTAAACTGACAGCTGGAAAACAGCAGAGGAAAGAAACCAAAAATTACACAATATAAAAAATAAAAAACATCTGGTGGTGCAAGATCGACTGGCTGACAAACACCCTCGGGGCATGCTGACATTATGCTATTCATAAGCATAATAAACTGTGGTGTATGAGTCTAATTGTTAGTTATAAGCTGAAATGAAGTCCATCTGCGTGCCAGACCGAAGTGCAGTTTTCTGCAGTGAAAGAATTTGTCGCTCATGGCAATCATAGTTCTCTAAAACACCAGTTTGTGTGACATTGTATCATTGATCATTTGTAAAATGTAGTACAATACAACCCTAGGAAGGATCCATCAAAAACAGCAATTCTATGTCACACATGTATTTTGTTGTATAATGGCCAGCTCACAATTGATCCATGATACTCATTAACATGCTAATTAGTAAGGTTGTGTGTATCAGAAAAGAAAGGTTTACAAGCCAGCAAAGAGCAAACTTAAACAGAATTTGTTCAATTGCTACAATTAGGGCATAAAACACACAATAAAGCGGAAAACAAACCACTGAACTCACAGTCACCCCTACTAACATGAGTCTGGAGCCATTACGTCAGGGATCCCAATGCAATGGTTAAAAAACAAGGTCCACTCAGACTGCTATCTGAAATGTAATGGGAGGGCACACAGACTTCAGTCTGGTTACATGGCAGTGATGGTGGCACACTGCATGGTGACAACGCTGATGATGGATGTCTTAGAGTGCCCAGGGTCAACATACACTGTGACAACTTGTCACCCAGATTCCAGGGTAATTTCTCACTTGTTTGGAAAATCAGAGCAGTCATTGTGTGGGCCATAACAACAACTAAAGTCATGAATAACCCTATTTATCCACATGCACTGCTACAGCAGACAGCTGTAAAGCTTTATAAAACAGTCTGATTTCTTCTCTAACTGTGCATGTATACGCCCTTTCCCTGTGCACACAGAAGAGGAAAACTGTGAAGAATCTCCACTTTACAAGACACGAAGTCATGGTTAAAAGTCATATACACGCAGCTGTATTCTTACAGGACAGGCAGTGCGTCCTTTTAAAAAAATGAAAAGGAAAAAAAAACAGATTCAGAAACAGGAATGTAATTTGACATTTAAACATTGCAGGTAAGGGCTTAATGTCTGGTACAGCATTTCTGTGTTCTCTTTATTTGTGAAGAGCAGCAACAAAAATTGGAAATTGTTTTTGAAGTAAATACACTTTACAGGCTACACATTTTAAGATGAGTATTTTTCATTTCTTTCATAGCTTCAGAAGACAAGTATCATGGCAATGTATGGGCCTTCAGTTCACCTAAGTACAATGGAGGTTTTATATTGAACACCCTTAAATAGAATAAATGAACAGTCCAGGCTGAGGAGAATGTCTTTTCTTCCTGTCACGGCACTGTTTCAGTTAAGAGCTATTTTCTCCTTCCTCTCAGTCTTCAAAACAAAGAAAGATAGTGACCTCATCTTGTCATTGGACCCTCTAATAAGTGACATCATTAAGAAGAGTTTTTTTCCCAAAAATAAAATCTCCATTTTCAACACCCATTTTCCTTGGAAAAAGAGCTAATTCAGCAGAGCAAGGAATTTCTGATTTCAAGATTTGACTCATGATCTTTTAGCAAAAAAAGGTGTCAATTATAGCTCTTTACATGCAGCAAAGCTAATTTAAATGCTTCGCTTTTCAAGAAACAGGGTCCAGTAACCTGATGTGACATAAAGCCTTTAAATTGTAAAAGGTTTGCATGAAAATGTACTGAAGGTCATATCTGAGTTTAATACACTGACTTTGATGTCATACATTGCATATTGCACCAAAAGAATATGGATTCTTTTAGTGCAATATGCAATGTATGACATCAAAGTCAGCGTATGAAAAAATGGATGCTTTCTGTGCACAGACACATACTTTGTAAGCGGTTTTCTTTGCTGATTTATCACACCGTAGCCTAAGCTTTATAAATACAGCATGTTCTCAGTGTGTCCCTGTGTTCCCTCTTTGTGAAACTGCTTATTCTTCATCACAGTCCACACACATTCAATGGAAAAAATCCTAAGATAAGGACACAGTGTTAATACAGGGAATGTTCAAACTGTAACTGTTTTAATATGTATGGTGTCCAATATTTTATTTATCTACTAGGTGGAATTTAACATCAACCGTCCTTCTACCTGAGTGTCCTTCACAACAGACCTTGTGATGCATGAAACCTGTCCCTGCATAGGTTGCCATGATGTCTTCCCTGAAAAAGCATACACTTTAATGATAGTATGCTTAGGCATATTCAGATCTAAACAAAGCAATCAAGGCGGCTTTGCTTAATGCTGAGTAGGGTCAAACTACATAGCAAAGCTGGATGTGTTAAACCAACACTCAGCACGGGTCCATAAAAACACTATCAGCGTTAAAATAATACTCCCAGTGTCAAACTAGCATTGCCAGTGTTTCTGTGTACTGAACAGATGGAGTGTGATGCTCAGGTAATGCTTAGCAAAATTAAGGGTCAGCAACAATCCAAATTCTTAAATGCAGAATTTAATGCCGTTTTCTAACACGATGACTTCTGAGAGCCGTTCTTAAGGGCCCACCATTAGCCACGTGGTTGTAGTGAAGCACCACCGAAGGTGGCTTAAGAGAGTTGTTGCTGGCTAACAGGGTATTTAAGCATCTCTTTAAAAAGTCAAGAGAGGAGATACACAAGAGGGAGGAGCTGCTCTCCAAGGAAACACTGTGATACTTCACATGAGGTAGCAGATGTTACAATAGTACCATGCGGCTTGCAAGTTCTGGAGAAACTTGGGTTTATTTATATATCTATCTATATGCGAGATAAGTGCATTTAATACATACACTTTACATGGCAAAGGAGTTTATAATAGAGTAACTGAAGCTGCAGATATTAATTATTTTGTTTTAATTATATGAATGAATTATATGCAGTTTCTGCTCTGTGTGGAGTGCATATGTTTCCCCGTGCCTGCATACTCAATCATTGTATTCAACTGTCTTATTCTGTCAGATTATTCGCTAAATAACTGTCTGCGAGTGTGAGAATGAGCGTGCTGCTGTGGAGGAGTGTACAGTCAAAGGCAGAACACAACTCCTATGACTGCCTTTATCATGACCTCAAAGGATAAATAGGTGGAAATGCACTGAGCACAAATGCACTTAAGGCAGGCAGCAGACATGCAGCATCCTCCACAGAACTGCAACTGAAGGTGGTTCTTTTCTTTTGAGCATATGGTTTGTTGACAATTAGAAAATGCAGATGTGAATCACAGACAAGTGTTGGTACATATACTATTCAAGGGATGGGGAGAAGGATTCTTGGGAAAAAAAATGTTTTTCCAAAATCTGCTGCTAGGGAAAAATATGGCACTGCACAATAGGAAATACATGGAAAAGCACAAAAAAAGGACAAATCTAAAATAAAATTTTACATGTATATTTTTGTCCTTTCCAAAAATTGAGAAACTGAATTGCCCTAAAATTTGCATTTAAACAAAGAATAGAACTAAGACAGCAGAAAATTTGCATACATCGTTCTCAACAGTGGATAGATATACAAGAGTGTATCACAAAGGTACATGTAAAAATGCATCTCAGTTTTTGTGCATTTTCCATGTATTTCCTGTTTTATGTGTACAAATTTTAGTGCTATTCCGCTTATTAGTTAGAGCTAGTGAGAGCTCTGAATAGGGAAACGTTAATGACCACCCTGTATGTTTCACATGCATACACGCGCACGCATGCATGCGCACATACACACAAACCGTAATACCACTGCTGGAAAGAAACCACAAAATACTGCAAATTTTCTAAAAGTTAAAAGCTAAATTTTTTCTAAAAAGCTAAATGTAATTCTCATCTTGTTAAAACTTGTTAGTCTCCAAATTGTTTTTCAACATGAAAGTTCTTAGATTTTCAACTCCTCTATAAAACCATTCAGGTAAATTTGCTTTATTTTACATTTGTGACACATCAGCACAAAACCATTCTTAACATCATAACAGTTTAATTTACATTTGTGGATAAAATGGAACACCACCAAAAGAGGTGACTTCCAAATGTAATGGTATATGATGGTTATAGTTTTATACTGAACTTTATTTCCATTCTTTTGAGTGGATTAATATACGTTGTGAGGGAGACTGGAAATTGATTAAAATTGAAAATAATGAGGTTTATGCAGATATGAAATGTTCCAGGTTTTATAGTGGGAGATGAACTGAAAAGTTCAAGTAATTTTGAGCTTTGCTGTAGTGTAGTCTTGAGTAATTGGGTTGGAGCTAGTTAGGAAATCAATTTAAAATCAATTTAAAAACATACTTTTAAAGAAACTTTAAAAAATTAGGTAAATGCTCTTTTTCGAGTTAAACCAAAATTGTTTTATCTTTTGAAGAAAGCATTCTTGTCTTTTGTTTGAAATGTCCCTGAAGCTCTTTTTAGTATATTGAAACTAGTCCTTGTGTGTTTGGATTTCTGAATTTCTACTTAAGCATGTTAATTATATTCACATCGGTAGTTCAATAAAACAAAGTTTAATTTGAACCCAAAGAAGTGAAATTGATAAATGGTGAAGGGAAAAATCCTTGAAAAATATCCAAACTTTAAATAAAAAGTTGAACCATATACTGTCAAAAAATATATCCAAAAAACAATACTGAACTGCATAAACTATAAGTTTAAAACTGCTGCTAGTGGAAAGCAGCTCCTCACTGAGCAGAGTGCAATAAGACAGGCTACATGAAACAAGTGTCCGTCAATGTGTCCGGCCAGTCAGAAAGAACTTGTCTGGCCAATCAGGAAGGATGACACCTCTTGATGGTAGTAAAACATATGAAATAGCACAACATATTCAGAAACACAAGAAAAAAAGAACCAGCCAAGAATTATCCTATGTTTACACAACAGTTATGGGAATATGTGAATGAAAACACTTTCAGTTTAGGATCAGACAATAACTGACCCACTGATCCATCTGTACAGGATCTACTACATAATAGTCATTACAAACTGGGTTTCATTTCCTGTGCTTTTCAGTTCAATACTCAACGAAGCACCAAACAGGAGGAGCACAGTGGCTCCTGTTACATTCTCGACACACTAATGCAGATTAAACAAAATCTCCATCTGGACCTGTTCTCCTGCCGAGATAGGA
The DNA here is from genome assembly GCA_025773905.1 of Chitala chitala. Classification (NCBI taxonomy): domain Eukaryota; kingdom Metazoa; phylum Chordata; class Actinopteri; order Osteoglossiformes; family Notopteridae; genus Chitala; species Chitala chitala. Next base: position 22,882 of record JABJVR010048333.1, read on the forward strand.
AGAGGCTTCTCTGCGCTGGAAGCACCATGCAAAGCAGTCCCAAAACTGAGGCCTAAACAAATATGGGCCAAAAACTTTCATTCTTCGTTCTTTCTTGCATTGCTGAAAAGCACACATTGAAAACAAGACCCAAACTGTAAATCACAGAAGCTCATTATTTTTAGCACCTCTGACACAGCAGAAAAAATATAATGCTCAATCTGAGCTTGAAATTAAAACTGTCCTTGCGATGGCCCATATAAAAATTGTTCATAGCATTTTGAACAAAAACTGACCTCAATATTATATGTTAAATAAGGTTCATGGACTGGGTGGAGTTTTATGTGGCAGTAACTCATAACTTTGCAATTCAGCTACAAAACAATGTTATCATCATAATTCCATATTTCTCAAGGATATTAAGACAGCCATTCTGCAGTAACATGTCTGACTGATTTCTTTAATCCTTAGTGTCCAATATCAGTATTAGTGTAATTACAAAAACATAAAACATGACCCAATTTCAATATGCAGGTAATTTTCATTTTCCTTAGAGATGGAGAAAGAAATATTTGCTAGATATAATTACCATAGCGTTACCAGTAATGAGCAAGCACGGTCAAGCTTAGTGTGCATGTCTAGCATTTTGTGACTGTTGCCTATAACATTCCATTATCAAATAATTTCGGCTTCAAAAAGTTGTTACAATTAAATCTATTTTTTTTTGTCAAATTTATGGTCCTGCTATTTAAATAATAAAGAGTAAAACAGCAGCTAACTACAGTATAAGCATTTTTCCCATAAAGCTACTCAAGTTGATACACAAATAAACCTGCCACCCCAAAACTCTCCAGATTCGATGCTTAAACTGCATAAATATAGAAAAGCAAATTTCTGCAGTTTTACCTGCTAAGTGTTAATTACAGGGTGCATTTGAGCAAACTAAAAAATATTATGCAAACAGAGAAACTAGAAGTATCATGAATATAAATTAACTACTTAATTCAGTGAATGACTGCAGAGCTGGGCCTGGGCATAGGCTGTATAGGCAAATGCTAGGGGTGTAGTCCGTCCACATGGGTGCCACTGGCTGAGGAGCACAAAACACGTGGGGGGCAAATGTAATCGTGCCTAGTGCACCAACTGGGCCAGGTACGTTACTGAACGACATCATAACAATGACCACAAATTCTTACATATTTTACACTGTATATGTTGTTTTGAAACATGTCATAGGTATGATCGCTGTGAAGTCAGTGGTCCCAAGCGAAAAAACCACATCTCTATGTTCTGCTTCTCTGGGAATCAGCTTGAAAGGGGACAGAAGGTCGCCGTTTCAATTACAGCACAGTTTGTACCAAGATAACCTCTCAGTGCTGTGGGAGGATGTATATGATATCCCCCATCTCCAACACCTCCAGCCAAAAACACCCAACAAATAACTTTCACTTCACTGAGCTTACAAAACACGTAAATGCAATAGCAATACAGAAAGTAAACATGACTAATGAAAGCAATTAGGCCATCACATGCTAGAAGATAAGTCATGTGATTTGGAACAGACATCATCATTCATGATAACTGCTCCACATTTCTTTTTATCTGTTTTATTTATATGATTTGGTTGATGAAGTAAGCACACGTTCGTCTACATTGACATCTTTCCTGTAACAGCAGCAAATTAAATCACAAATCTGTTCATTCTTAATCCCAGAGGCAGACCAAGGAAAAGCAATAACGGTGCTTACAACAGAACAAGAAAACAAGTAGAACCGTTCTCTTATGTTGAAAAAAAAAACCATCAAGTACGCATATTTTTCATGGCACAAACAAAACGTGAAAGTTCACTTTGTTGAATTTTCAATGTGTTTTAGTCCCCTGTCTGGAAAGTGTCTGAATAAGTAAAGTAATTATGAATGCCAGACAGCATCCCTGTCATCCTGAAAATGTCTGACAGCTGATACAGGACCTTTTCTGCCCCTGTCATTCACAGCAGACCTGCAGGAACAAGTGCAGTGAGAGAGCAGTTGACACCCTGCAGCCGTCCTCCCTGGACACCAGCAGGGCAGGGAAATCAGTACAGACCAATAAAAAGGTCGCCACTCTCCCCGAAATCTCCACAATCAGTGAGAAACCTTCATCCTTGATTCTTTTACCATGTTCATAGACATCTTAACATTGTGTAGTAAAGATGCCATTTTTTGAACCAAAAATCCAAGCATAAGAAAAAATTTACTCGTATGTATTAAGGCTGCAGACGTCCTACAGCAGGGCTGTCAAAGCATGGTCCTGGAGGGCCGCAGTGGACGAGGGTTTTTGTTTCAGCCAATTTCTGCTGTTAATTAATTCTTAATGTCAAATAAACATTATTGACTTTTTTGTCTGCGGTGGGTTGGCGCCCCGCCCTGGGTGTCCCCTGCCCTGCGCCCTATGTGTTCTGGGATGGGCTCCAGGCTTCCCCACAATCCCTAACTGGATGAAGCAGTATAGAAGATGACTGACTGACTGACTGACTGAATGGCTTTTTGTACAACTGTTGTGTCAATCCATAAATTCAAACAAGCTTAATTCATTTTTAATAAGACTTTTAAAAGTATGATTAGTGTTAAACTCAACAGATCAACAAAACACAAGTAGCCACAGATAACAGTGTTTGCACATGCATAAATAATTGTGTTGCAATAAGAGCACAAACAGAAACAAAGAGGAAAAGTACCTGGTAAATTGGACTGAACAGCAAGGGTCCTATGCATCAATTTGGTTACAAGACAAAAACATAGGTCATTAGCACATAAGGAAGAAGAGTGCAAATGACAGAGGGTGAGTATCTCAAATGGTGTAATTACTCCAAGTGGGACAGGAGGGAAGTTTTAAATCAACAGCTGTTAATTGAGCATCAATGGTGCTGCTGAGCACTTTGGTCCCTATAGTGCAAATCACAGTAATGCATTTCTAAAAATAACAGTCACATATTTCATTCACTCAATAAATGTTCCAGTTATTTCATAAACATCCTCATAAGATTCAGAAAGACAACAGAGGGTATTTTTTTGTTGCATGGATTGTTGAAACAGTTTCTCAAGAAGGATAACTTATTTAACTGCTCAGCTCAATCTAATCATTAAAAAAGCCCTTTGGATTCTACAAAACTGCTACGAAAATCTGGTGTTTCAGCAGTAGTAGGTAATCATTAATTCACTTGTTTGTAAGAACAAACAGCATGAGGTTGTGTAGGAAGACACAGAAAATAAATATTGGTTGCAATACACACATTTGCAATGAAATATTTTTAAGACCTTTATATGAAATGTGCAACAACAAAAGCCATATTTAATTAATCTACCTAGTAGAGATGTATTACTATAATTTATTAATTTACTTTCAAATAAAAAAATCACTGTGTTTTTTGTAGTTATATTTCAGAAAACACAACTCTACAAAAAGTAAGAAATATACTAACAAACTGGAAGTGTGTTTTTTTCTTATTAATAAGATTAATTAAGACCACAGTAATGGTGTTACTAAGCTTAAATAAAACCATAAATTTATTAAATATCAATTCGGTAATCCTTGAATGTGTATAACTAACTCATTTATTTTCCACATAATCTTTATCATGTTTATGATGATATGACATTTCTTTGATACACGCGTAAATTAAATATGAATGACCAAGCAAAACATTTTTAAAAACCAATATTATACAACCCTTTTTCAGACAGGAAACCAGATTTATTTCTGGAGTGTCATTAATTAAAATTGTAGATAAGGAACATAACTAAATCACTGAAAATTCTAATGAATTACCATTTTTGTCTTTCATTTTTATAATGTTATGTTATGTAAAAAACATAAATGAAAGATTTCTGTATATATTTTTAAAGTCTACATTCATCCTATATTTTATAATGTATAATTTTTATCCTGTATGAATAAGTAGCACAATCTGACTGCCCTGCCACTGGGGCAGTTTTTACATATTCTGTCCTCATTACAACGGATTTTGGCTAAGTGACTCAGATTTGACGTCAAAAGACATGTGCTCCATGCCTACATGTGATGTTCTGCCAGTGTAACTCCAAATTAAACACTTCTGTTTAATAAAAACACAATCAGTGCTTTTAGACCACTGTGATATCACTCAAAATCCTGAACAAAAATTAATTTGATTAATTTCTGGAATGTGCCCTGTGGTGGGTTGGCGCCCCGCCCTGGGTGTCCCCTGCCCTGCACCCTATGTGCTCTGGGATGGGCTCCAGACTTCCCCGCAACCCTCACCAGGAATAAGCGGTTAAGATAATGGATGGATGGATAATTTCTGGAAAAAAAAAGAAAAAAAAACAAGAAAAAGACCTGCAAATAGAAAGACATTTGTGTGTATTATGATAACCAACCACTGGAACTAGTCTGCTTCTTCACCTCCCTCCCCCCAGCCACAATAAATAAAAGATGTTAAATCACCATGTACAGTATGTATTGTATGCTTTTATTGACTTTAAAACGCGCTAAAAATGCTTTTCTCGGTGATAATGCAAAGTATCGAACCACTTTTTATAGCATATTGTAATTCTTTTTAACCAAGTATTCCAGAATATATTACTACACTTTGTTAGCCTAATGCCCACAGTAAAAACTGTCAACTATTTAATAATCTATCCTGTTTTGAAAGCCAGCAGCTCATACAAGGTATGTTGTTTTTCATAGGATCACAGAGAACACACACACACACACACACACACGCACACACACACACACACACACACACACACACACACGATTATTATTAAATAATTGAAACAACTTAACCAAGTCATACATTTTTGGCCATTTAAAAATTTACATTAAGTTCCTAGTTTCATTAAGCCGCCTAGTTTCATTGATACAAAAAATGCAGCCAAGTTTTCATGTTTGAACTGTCGACTAATACAAGTTTATCCTATTGTGACCACTAGTGACTACTGGAAATTACTCTACTGTATTACTGGAAATAAATATAACCATGTTTGGCGCTTCCACTTAGGTGATGATGCTGAGCTGTGGGTCAAACATACAACACCCATAAACACTGCAACTACATTTATTCTTGGTTACAGAAAGTTCTTACTGAATGATGGTTTCCCCTACAATCTGGCAACATGTTTCGTACAATTAGTCTGTAAATGTTTGTAAACCATTATACACTAAGGTGGTACAGGACGTGGTTTGTGAAAAGCTTAATAAAAACACATTTATACGATAATAAAACGGCTTCAAGGCATGTCACTTACCTTTTTAATTTACAAGGACAGTTGGATAGGCGACAACGCACTTAATGAAAGCTATATCCTCTTTCCAGTTCTCGGTTACGTCGTATGCTTCTTGTATTCAATTCATAAAAATAAATAAACAAATAACAAATATAAATTAGAACTGATAAGCACAAACGTCCAAATGTTTTCTTTGGTTCTGAGGACTCTTCAAGGTCTCGCGTCTGCGACCATTATGGTATAAGTTAACTGGATAAATCCATAATCCCAAATCCAGATAAATCCTTTGGAACACGATTAATCAGAGGCTGCACAGACAGACTAAATAATACTAAAAGTTGATGGTACCCAGATCCTTGCGTTGTTTACTGTCTGCTGGTATTACGCGTATGCCTGCCGTAACACGACTCCCAGTTAAGAAGTGAACCGAAGCCTAATGTAAGTGCACTGGGAAAATACCATCGTCAGCATCCCCGCCCCCTCCGTGAATTATAATCGTGTTTTACGTTTACAGGGGATAGTTTTATCGCTAGTATTGCGATTTATATTACCTTTACGTTAAGCATATGAATATTAAATTATTTGAATAAATGCATGGAGTTTCACGGTTTGTAACTTTATTTCTGATCATCTGGATTGTTCACATTCTGTCATAACGTTCCGCTCTTACGACATTAGTAAATGCCGAGAAACTATGATGTTCAAGTGTTCAACAGGAAACCTGTTGATATTTATTTTTAAATCAGTGTCTTATATACACAATGCATGTTAATAAAATCACACAAAATTGATTCCAAATAACACATTGCCTATAATCTTTACGTGTCATCCCAGCATTATACTCCAACCTCGTGTCTACATTTAAAAACCTGTCAAGTAAAACACTCACAAATGAGACATTAAATAATATTACGTCAATTATTATGTTAAGGTGAGGCATAATAGAGGCACGACTTGATTTAGGTAGGTCCTATATGAAAAAAAAAAAAAAAATCACGTTGCTATCTGAAACTGCAGGTTCTCTATGGAAAAAATTCTTTCAGATACTCCTGACATGCCACCTATATGTTTCTTTTCAACTGTCAGAAAACACTGCAGTGACAGCTTAGAAGTGACAATGACTTAGCTAAGAGGACGACAATACCTTCTATCAAAGACATGGGTCTAACAGTTTAGGAGGTTAATCCTTTTCACCTTGCAGTGGTAAAGATGTCATGATGCATCTCCTTCCTTTGTTACAGTGGAGTCAGCGTGGGATATATTCTTAACTATTTAAACTGGATAGCTGTCCATGGCTCTCTCACCCAACCCCCAAACTCAGGGTAAGAGATCAGAGGCTGGAGACTTGGGTGTTTAGCTTAGCAAAATAATCCTCTTATCATGTGCATTGCTCTGGTGGTGGTGATGCAGGTTCCAAACCCTTTATTCTATATCAAAATCCTTCATTTCACAAAATTAAAACAACCAAAATAAGCAGCCTTGTCATTAATATCAATTCATTAATGCTTAGGCAGGCTAGTGATAAAGTAATCTGCATCACACCCCCAGAGTTGTGGGTTCAAACTAAATCCAGCTCAAACGTGCTGATTAGGTGGACCGGACAGCATAATTGTGCTGAAATTTTAGAATGTATACATTGACTCCAGCCGTTCAGCATCTCTTTTTAAAATTTCTGCTCAGCCAGTAGAACAAGCTGATTTACCAGTAGTTTTCCTCACAGACACCGATAACATTTTTTTAAGTTGCTGAGGAATTACAGTTAATGTCCTGCAAATGCTGGAGGTTTGCTGAATATCAGACGTGCTATCTGACCTCCCTTCACTTCTCGGTTCACAGATGGCTGTTTCAACTTCACCATTTACTTTGCTAGGACAGAAAGCCATTGTGCTCTGGTGAGGACAATGCACCCTTTCAAACTCAAACTACAGAAGACAAAACATTCCTTCACGCTAACTTTGACCAGTGTGGGTTGCCTAGACACAAGTAAATGCCTCTTTTTACATGTTGCCTCTTTATTCATCAATGGTAATTTTGACGAGTTCATTCATTAACTGTGTTTTTCATGGTTCCCCCAGAATTCCATGACATTTATGGGTCTCAGCATTGGTGACGTATGCTATTTAGAGACCATACTTCAACTTTTTAAAGTACTTAAGAATACACAAAATACGAAATCATATTTGTTTGGTTAAAAAGGAAGCCTATAGTTTAACTTGCAAAAAACCAAAAAGATATAAAGGCAAAAAATAATTGGTGCATTACTGGAATTAATTTTTATCACAGTTGATATACTGTTATCAGACCCTTTATCTCTATAGATATACAGACAGATATACAGTCTTACTGTGTATGTTTGACCCTCAAGTCTATAACATCTTTTAAGTGAAAGAGGATTGATGACAAACATGAAAATATGTAACATATGTCTGGGTAGATTTTAATCTTGGGTGCTGGGAGCCTGACAGTGCTAGCCCATATGTATTGCATATTGTGTGGGTATATTGTGATGATCTGCAAAGGACTGGTTAGATGACACAACTGAGATGTGTGGACACTAGGTGTGAGAAAAACGAGCAGATACATTTCTAAAACAACTTTGCGGTTCAGCCTACATTCGCCCACTGCCTCAGGACACACCATGTTTAAGATCAGACGTCATCTCGGTTTATTTACCCTTGCCTACAGTGCGTCGCCTTTTGTTTGTATAATTGCTTCTGATTTCAATTCTTGCTCCAAAAGATAACTGCAGCATTGTGGGCTGCAGCATTGTGGGCTCATTTTAGTGTATTTTATATTGCATTACTTAAAGTTGCACTGTAACTGAATTGATAGCACCAGACTATGCCATTATGGCTTCGTCTTATTTAAAGCCAAATTACACAAATATTTTGCACAACACATTTATCAACAATACAGTAAATTCTGTCACATGGCAAATCAAATCAGAAGAAGATTCATTTTGCTGATATACTGGGTCATGCTGGTCATGCTTGCAGTTTCTGTACGCACCTAACCTATAACTACCTTTGGAAAAAATGTTTCTGCTAAAGGAATAAATCTGAGCATAAATGTCATCCTTTTCTAAACACTTAGAAAACAATAGCATGATTCTTGCACAACAATAAGCACTTATATATAATTTCCAAACGTACAACATTGACTGTTGACCATTATGAATGGTAGTTAGCAGTTTTAAACTCTGCCTATATACTTTCTTTGCTCTTTTAAATCTGCTGTTAAACTGAAACAGTTTAAATTGCTGTTAAACCTGTCATTTTTTCAGTACAGACTAATGCTTCCAGGCTTTTCTTTTGGAACATGTACTTTAACACATTTTGGCTTCTGCCTGACATCTTTTTTTGCTATTCTTTTGCTCAGTTTCTATTCTAATTTATGTTACCTTTTTCCAAATTAAAAAAATCTCCCTCTAAATGTGCACCAAGTTACATTCCATTCAGAATAATATGGTGTTTCATGATTAAACTATATACTTATATGCCATTATTATTGATATAAACTACAAAAATGGGGTTATTCTGGAGGATAAGTTAGAGCAGGTAAATCAAAGCACTGAATACTGCCATATGTTAACTCCAGTTACAGTTGTATTACAACTGAATAATTTGCTCGAACTGAGCTATTTGGTTTTCATCTTTGTTTTCTGAAATGTTTACATTAGTATCTAAATTTAAAAGGTTCTTAAATCTGAATTTCTAGAGCTGATTTTTGAATAAATACATTTTCCTCACATATGTAAATTGCAAAACAAGCATGCATACACGTGCATTTCTGGAACTGACAACACATGGCCTAACAGAAGTAAAGAAAATGTATACAATATCATTCATGTGCTGTATGTAGTATATTATATATGAATCATTATTATATCATTGTTATATTACTAATTTACACGTATTCTGCCCTGCCTGTACCCTGTCTTTCACCCCTTGCTGCCTGGGAGCTCCAGGCCACCTGTGACCCTGCGAAGGATATGTGGTTGGATAATGGATGAGTGATTTACATATTTTATTTGTGCACGCCATTGTTTCAAAATTTCTTTGTGACTTTAGTTTTTCTATACTTCATTATGGTTACGGTACAATTTAAAGCTGCACTGTAGCTCTGAAAAGTTGTGAAGGTGTGAAAACAATTTTTCTGTTTTGCATGTCTCCACTCTTGTCTGCTGTTCTCTGATATCCAGCATGTATTCATCCACTGGTTTAACTGGTTGCCTTCCATCAAAGCTATTTATTTATTTATTTTACTATTTGCATTTGCACATATCTCCCTGATCTGAACTAATTATGAGTTGTGACCTCACTTCAGTTCGGAGGCTGAGTCAGATCCCTACAGTTTCCGGGCAATGAGGAGAGGAATCAGGGCATGGGGCAGTGCATTTTCTTGCAGTCTTTATATTCATTTGCTATGAAGTATACGTTCATGAATGAAGTTGGAGAATAAGATGATTTTTCATGTACTGTTTTGTGACTGAATAAACGTATGATTTTGTTCAATGATATTCCTGAAGTAACCTGTATGTTTCAGCAATTACATATTGTAGACAAAGATGCAGGGAATGGCATGGGTATTAACCTGTTTTCAACACAGAAGACCAAAAATCCTGGTTGCAACATGAATAAGCATGACAAGGTGTGCAGTTTTATAAAAATAATCCATAACTTTGTGTGATGCAGCCTGACACAAGTCCACATTATTTATATGTAAATATAATCAGCTGGAATAGTATGTATGTACAATTTAGTTATATATCTATCCCTTTTTAATACTTCTATTCCAATGCTGGGTTGCAGGGGCCTAGAAACTTATTCCAGGTATCACAGGGCACATGGCAGGGGACACCCCATCAAAGGGCACAATCAGACATACACAATACAGTATTTGAAAACACCAGTCATCTTACAACATGTTTTAAGACTGTGGGAAGAAACAAGATTTTGGTGGGTTGGTGCCCCGCCCTGGGTGTCACCTGCCCTGAGCCCTATGTGTTCTGGGATGAGCTCCAGGCTTCCCCAGGACCCTTAACTGGATGAAGTGGTATAGAAGATGACTGACTGACTAAAAATGGAAATATAACTTGTTTTCAATTCAATTCATTTTTATATAGCGCCTTTCGCAACAATGTGCCTCAAAGCGCTGTTTGAAACATATCTGAAATTTGTCTGAACAACACACAGATTCACCTTACTGACAATTGCTCCAATGCAGTGCATTTATTTATCTGATCTATTGAAACCAGAAATTCACAGTAAGCAGTTTTTGATGCAATTACTTTCAAACTAATGATAAATGTTTTGCCCTTAACAGTTGAAAATGTTTCACAACATTAATGGTGCTCTGTGTATATATCACATACCTCTGGGTGTTAACAGTGTTGAAATGTTTGGGGTACTATAAATGTATATTTATTATTATTACCCTAGTACCCCCATATCCGATGTTTCGGTATCCGCTTTCACAACTTTTAAACCATGTGCCATTTAAGTGGGTACTGTACAAACAAGCCTAAACATGATGAAGAGGGCACCCAGAGCAACGCCAGTACTGATTCATCTCCTTTATTTTGCCAACGCGAAAGCCAACATGGACTGCGCAGAGTACTTGTGGGAAAGTAGCATCGAGTAGATAGTAATGAGGAAGAATTTTTGGTAGTCAAATGCAATAAACTTATATTTACAGGCAAGTTACAATAGTGCACAAAAATAGCTAATATACAAACAAACGAACAAAGAAGAAAGAATGACAAGGACAAATACAAAGCCAAAGCAAATAAAGAAACAAAACAAAATCTAGAAAATATTCACCGCTGACTAACTACACTTGTTTTACTAAGACCGTAAAACAAAACCTACACACACCTAACTACATGAACATGAGTTAAAACAAAAATACAAAGTGGTGTTTGTTTATAAACCTAATGTGCTACACAACAAAAAATACCCTATGTGTAGTGCGAATGTGAATAGTGCTCCTACCCTGTCCCCAAATCCTAAACCAAAATACTAAGAATATTTACAAATAGACACAAAGGGGAAACCAATAACTACAAAGCCCTCTCTCCTTTGCAACATCGCAAAACTTCTCTCTAGCAAGAACACAACCCACATGTTGCAGAAAGTCGCTTTTATTCTCTTTTAAAATTCCTGAGCTGGAGACTTCCTGTCGACGTCTCGGCTCATCATTCGTTATTCTGAGCGATGATTGACGTTTCGGAGACCAAGGGGCACTCTTTAACTACGTGTCAGACCCGCAACACACAGCAGAAAACACAAACACACCCAGGACATAACATAGTGAAGGGCTATATAAGGCGTTCGCTCTTATCCGCTGTTTCAGCCAACCGGTAAAACTTGGAACGTAATACCCGTGGATACGAGGGACCTACTGTATTTGTGAGAATGTATGTGTGAAAATGTAAATGTACTATTTTCAGTTGAATGAGGTTTAAATGTTACAATACAAATTTATAGCTTTTTGGTAAATTAGCACTTTTAGAAAATTAACTCGAAAGCTATTAGGATGTGCATAATTTTATCTTCAATAGGCTGCATGCGTTTAAAACGTTTGAACAAGGTTTAGGTCAGTTTAATAAGCTTTTAGTGACATCTAGTGGATTTGTACAGAACAACTTTACTGTAATAAATCGGGCATGGGAATAATACGTTGCGTTGTACTTTTGTTTGGATTGCCCTGTCAGTTTTGTTACCGTTGTTTTAAGTATGTTATAGTCAAATACAGAAAAGCGTGACACAAATAAATTAATAAATAATTTCTGCCTAATCATAGTCTCAGATTTGCACCCAACAGTTTTGTTTTACCTGCACGCTCCCAGTATATGTGAAGATCTAACATTTTTTTTCACATAAAATACATGGTACAGTATGTGTGTCATACCTGCTGTGTTAGTTTTAATTTTTGTTATCCTGCTGCGCTGCAGGTAAATTCGAACAGCATGTGTAAACAGCCTTTAATTAAGTGCATAGCTGAATGAGATCATTTTAGTCTATTAGACTGGACTTAGAAAATTACTTCGTTATTTAGAGCTTTCGTTTTGTGTTTATACATACTGAGCTTGTCTAAATCAGTGAATATTACTGTTTCGTATTACCTTGTTTTACCATTTGCATATTAAGAATACTAATTTTTAATGAGTCACAACATTCACGAATAAAATATTGTATTTGTCAGTTTTTTTAAGGTGATGCAGCTGGTGGACAATTAAACGCTGAGTATAACATTAAGTTCTTTACAAGTTTGTATCTCACAGAAAACGATCCACAGACCAGCGTCTGTTTGCAAAATTATTTATTTAATATTGAAAACAGCTGGTCAGTTTTCGATGCGCTTCTCAGTTGTTCATCATATTCTAAAAAAAAAAAAAACAATAAATAAAACACAACCCCATAAACCTCTGTGGGCTCTTGGATATAACACCATGCACCGCGCCCAGGTCGCGATCAGTCACGAAGCAGTACCTGGTCGATCCAGTCATTGAAAGCAGACACACGCGTGAAGACGGTTGGTTTCTTTGGGTAGTTGCAGCCCAGTCCCGATACGAAGCTGGTGACGCCGTGCACCTCCCAGACGCCGTCGTTGTTCTTGCAGTTCAGGGGGCCACCAGAGTCACCCTGGGTCAGGACAGATAACGACATACAGCACTGCTGTGTAAGACAGGACTGAGGTAAAGCTAAGTGTGTGAGCAGTATTAAAATTACCTGCACCGTTACAGTCTCCATGAAAACCAATTGTGTTCTTTTCAGACTTTTTCTTGAGTTCAATCCAATCTCATTTTCCTTTTTGAGTCCTGCTGCTATCAATGTGTTCAGCATAAGCATGAATGACCCCTAACAAGCTGTCTGTGGTTATTGAAACAATGACTGTGTTCACATCCCATAGAAGCTTATGCTCACACTTACCAGTAATATTTTATTGCTTGTCTATATATACATATATATAATTATTTTTTTACAATTATACATTCACATCCTTTAATTTGTAGATTTATACAGTGCTTAAAAACATACTGCCCTTGCCATACTGATAGCAGTAGCATAATTAACCAAACTCAGCTCTGACACTCATGGGTAATAAACATTCATGTGAATGCAAAGTGACTGAAACACTTAAAAATGTCCCTACTCACATTGCAGCCAGCAACAACACCGTCTCCACCAGCGCACACCATGCTCGTTCTGACGGCAGGACCCCACCAGTCAGGCTGAGAGCAGATGGCATGGTCCACGACTGGCATCAGAGCCTGCTGTAGCTTGTCAGCAATAGGGCCGTTGGCTGGAGAGGCAGTGCAGATGTTTGGGTAAAACTATTAGGCAAATGTCAAGTTTCCATGACATGCATGCTTGTTCTGAGCCCATATGAACTATGTCTGTGAAAAGCATACAAGCCATATGGAATTCACAAGTCTGTTATACATGACAAAATATTGAAATGTGGAGGAGGTGGCTATAACTGTTATTTTAAAATTTCACAGTTTAACTCTGCAATATAGTATCATGTTTAAGGACAATCAGAGATTTTTTCCTTCTCACAGACACAGATGCACATAGGCAGGAGCTTTCTTTCAAGAACCTTCTGCTGTTTCCTGTGAGCAAATTCGCTTTACACTAGTGGAGGTGCTTACTATAGAGTCTGCCCCAGCCGGTGAGGTAGCAGGGATAGTCATTGGGCAGGATGGATCCAGCTGGGGGAATGCAGCCGAGCTGGACATGATCGCTCAGTGTCACATGCTCCGACAGTTTGATCAAGGCGATGTCGTTGCTAGCGACAACAAAGAGAATGACTTCCAGAATGGACAAATACATTGTATGTGTGCAAGATGTTAGTCCTGCCTAGCTTGATTTCTCTGTTGTTCTGTCCCAGGAGCATTTCCTGTTTGTGAATGTAGCTCAGGGCTTTAACCCGTGTGCTGTTGCCTCTCTGATGACCTGCAGTACTACACTTCTCTTCTCCACCATGTTTTCCCACAGCTGTCTAATTTGGACATGTGACATACTGTACAAATCAAGCACAAAGTACACAATATAAAAATAAAAACAAACCTTTAAATAGCCTGTTCTTCTGGGCTTATGTGAGCTTTCATTGAACTGTGACTTTCTCAACTCAGTTAAATCATTGTTGATAAGTGCTTATGGACCCTTACAAAAATGCATACAAGTCCATGATGGAATTCAGAGCCAGGTTGCAGACATGTAAAATGTGTCTCTGATTGAGACTTATGTCTTACTGCTACGGACTTACCAAGCCATCTGTGGCTTCACAAGCCCCGCCCTGGAGCCACTATAAATACACTCTGTCACCGCATTCATTTATTTATAAATTGAACAATAGGCAAATTTCTTCCCATCTCACAGGCAGTGGGCCAGCACACTTTGCCAGCAGGCTCCCAGCCTCTGACAGCCCACGTGCTGGGGATTAGATGAGCGTGAGCTCGTGGGCAATCGTACCCCAGGGCCACGAAGATGGGGTTCCACTTCTCGTTGACAATCAGCTTCTCAGGCGTGATGGCGTAGGAGCCTGGCTCTTCCTCTACCAGGTTGTACTTGCCAACATACACCCTGTAGGTCAGCCCTTTGCTGCATGGCGGAAGGAGAGAGGCAGAGATCATGTCGTACCATTCTGCTTTTAGCACGGTGCACGTTTCTCTTTTGGCTCAGTTTATATATGCCGTGTATTTTGGGTTACCTTCTCATCCAATATACAGAAATAGACAAATTAAAATGAGTCCAACAGACCATGTGAAATTTTTAAAAGTATATTTTATAGTGATCTAGGGTATGTTACATTAACCAGACAAGCTGTGGCTGTAATATGGAACCATGCATTGTTTCTGAGTGAATACAAAGCATCTGTGGCATGAGGGGAAATGAAAAAAAAAAATAAAACAGAAATGCTGTATATCCACCTCTTCCACAAAGTAAAACAATGTACTTCAAAATTTGAAAACACAAGACTAATGTCTTTTAATGTGGATACAGATAGCATGCAGTGTATGTGGTGTGGGCCGATGTTCCCTCTAAAGAGATGTTCTTACTTGATGCAGTGTTTGTGGTGTGGGCTGATGGTCCCTCTAGAGAGACGTTCCTACTTGATGCAGTGTTTGTGGTGTGGGCTGATGGTCCCTCTAGAGAGACGTTCCTACTTGATGCAGTGTGTGTGGTGTGGGCTGATGGTCCCTCTAGAGAGACGTTCCTACTTGATGCAGTGAGCAGCAGTCATGACCCAGTTGGTGGCAATCAGGGAGCCTCCGCAGGTGTGTCTCCACTCATTGTTCTTCAAGTACTGCAGAGATATCTGTACCAGATAGAGAAGGAGGATGAAAACTGTGCACCTGTGTCGCCCGTGTCACGAGTGAGTGTTACCTGGTGCTTGTGAAAGTGTGTTTTTATTTTATGTAATTTCAAGAAGTACAGAGACTCGGCAGTGTGGACGTGTGGACGTGTGCACCTGCCACGGCCAGCTGTAAGGGCGAGCATCCACTCCGTTCACCACACGGGAGACCAGCGGCTCAATGGGTGGGACTCCACACCCATAGGCTGCAGGGATACCAGTGTTGTAGGTCACCTCCAGAACCCATTCGGACAGTGCTCTAAATGCCCTTTCGTTAATGTCACAGTTCAAAAGCTCCATAACCTCTCCTTTTGGCTCTCTCGTATTACACTCTGAATCATCACCCATTCTGGTGGGATCAGCTAGACTGTCATAACAGTCAACTAGGTTCTCCATACTGAGCATCAATCTGCCAGTAGGTATTAAGGCAGAGCCACAGTTTTTAAATAGACTGGAAAGCAATTATAATCGCCTGGCTACAACCAGAGCAAGTGTGTTCCAGCTGGAGAATGAAAAAAAACTGTGAAACTTGCCATAATAAGGATTTTAAACATTTATTATAAACATTTCTATGAGATTAACAATACAGACTATTCACACAAAACTAAGAATATCCAAAAGCTTTTATATATATGAAAACTGAAGCCATATTCAAACTGAATGAACTTACCAGTTGCAAGGAGGACAGAGGCTAGCACAACTGGGATCATCTTGGATTTTTACTGCTGTTCTCTGTTGCCAGAGGCATGTTTTATATAGAAGTGCCCTGTTATCTGCGGTGGCAGTAATTGATAAGTCCAGTCCGTCTTATTGGATTGCCCAAAAAAATTGCATAGCCCATGAAGTAAGAGTTGATAAAATAACCTTTTTTTTAACTGAACTTGCTGAGCAGTTACTGTGCAGCACCATGCCGAAAACAGATGTGCCCATGA
This sequence comes from Chitala chitala, assembly GCA_025773905.1. NCBI lineage: Eukaryota > Metazoa > Chordata > Actinopteri > Osteoglossiformes > Notopteridae > Chitala > Chitala chitala. Next base: position 39,401 of record JABJVR010048333.1, read on the forward strand.
GGTCTTTTCCCATGTCCTTTGTATCCCCCAGCATCTAGGAGAGGGAACACGCCTGGACAGATGGTGGAGTTTCTAATGGCTGGGAAAGGAGCAGATGTATAGATGCAGTGTCATTCAGTACATGTCTTGGTGAAGGTCCCAAAGTCTACTTATTACTATTATCTAGTTATATATACGTCACAAAAAAATTAACATGATTCATAAAATAAACTCATGTTTATTTTCTGTATTGAATTTTCTTACATAAAGTACAATACAGAAAAATACAATAACTTGTGTCAGTCTGTGGCCATAATGTAGAAATATATAACATTATGGAGTTTGACTGAACAAATTCCTGGTTTTTAAACATCCAGAAAAGTGTGGAGCCAAGTGAAACTTGGGATCAGTCCTGTAGTTCAACCCATCCCTTGAGAATACCCTTCTTAGCTGTCTGTTTGTGGGATGCAATTTATATGTGATGTTCAGGAAACCCTGGCTGAATAACACATGACTACCGTACTACAAGGCACGCCCAAAACAAACATTTTCGGAAAAATTTTCGGAATGCTTTTTTTTCTGTATCCTTGTGGATTTAGTTTTTCTGTATTATATTGTTGTTGTTGCTGTTATTATTTAGTTATTTATGTATGTAGCAAAAACACATTCTCTGAAACGGACTAGACCAAACTCGCAGCCCACCTTGACCATGGGTTCTGCTGTCTTGGTTGATGCACATACATCATCAGCGCCTCCTGACTGGGTTTCCAGTTTGGCTGAAGGTCGTCTGTCATCCGCGTAAACTCTAAAATTCAATTTCGTTGTCCCTGAACCTGTTTGCACGGTGAAATATATAGCAATATTTTAAATTTATGTTGCTGGAAAGCTAAAAAAAGGAATCAAAGGGGACTTAAAATATACTAAGAAATGTGTAACCTGAGGGATTTATTCTTTGTTTAATTAAGAAAAAAAAGGAAAAAGGCCAAATGTCATCTCAGCATTTCAAAACTAATGCCCACTATGTCATTACAGCTTGACTCAAGAAAGGATAAAAAACCAGGCTGTGCTGTCTGATTCCAGTTTTCCCCAGATCAGTAGAGTCTGCCTCACAGTAAATGACATCCATTGCTAGGTAGGGCAGGTACTGTGGCCTCAATCTGTCCACAGCATCCCCTGCAGTCTGTGCAGCATGGAGACTATAGATGAGGAAGATCCCCCTGTCAGGTGAAGGTCAAGCCTGTCCCTAAACGACTACTTTCACCCCCGTTGTTTCTCATGCTTTTTCCTATACGCAGTACTCCTTAGGACCAGCTGGACAGCCCAATCAGAGTATGCTTACACGTTTTTGATTCCTCCGCTGGCTGTATTAAACTGGTATGCTATTATACTCGCTTAACACTGATTTTTCATTGGTGATTTTTGTATGCAGCAGCATGTGCAATTACTGCAAATGGCATCCACTGATAAAGGCAGCTGCAGCTTAGTAAAGACTGAGCTATTCAGCTTTTCCTGGCTCTGTGAACACGCTGCTAAAACGAGGTGCGTTTTTGCGTAGGAGGATGGTCAGTATATTACATAATAGTGGTGAAAGCTTTCAGAACATGTCAATATTTTATGGAAAAGCTTCTGAAAGAAAAGCAAAATAGACATCTCACAGCTGAAGTGCAGATATTTTTAAACACGTCAGGCAGGTCAGGACAAGCTTCCTAACCCTATTCTCAATCTCAGCTGTTTTGATTTTATAAATTTGGCCAAAAAAACACACACCTCTTAACTCCTCCAGGTATTATATCATTTTCACTTTTTTCTCTCTATAACTGGTATCAGATTAGATCAAAAATATAGAAATTTATATATAGCATACATAATAGTGCTATGCAACACTGGGGTATTTGGGGAAAAAAAGTGGTTTGTTATACATCTTTATATTTTTTCTAGACAGTAATGCTGCCTGAAGGATGAGCTGAGTCACACAGCTCCAGCATTACTAACAGGAAACAGTGCGGAGAGCTGAGGCGTCTCTCCCACATGCAGCCAGGCACAAACACTCCGGCAGCCTCCATCTCCCGGGGCTCCTCCAGCGTGCCGTGAAACTGGCTGCTAGTCTGCGTTATGCAAACCTCTGACATACACAAATCTGCCTATTAGCACCTGTTCAGCCAGCCTGGCCTGGGGGTTTCTGTGACATGTACCGTGCTCTGATAGCATGTACCTTGCTGCTGTAAATTTAGCTGTATTGCTGCTTGCATAAGCCTTGGGGAAATGCATGTGTGCTCTTTGACCTTGAGGACTGTTTATAGAAATCTACAGGGGCTGATTACCTGTTTGATTTCACAGAAATAATACCATTATTGTAAATTTTGTGTTTTGAAACATGTGATTGTGTTACAAAATATTTGTGTAAACTGTTTTGGCTACTTCTAAGGATAAAGTATAAATTTGTTTATAGCAAGCCATGCTTACTTTCTGAATTTGCTGCCTCTACCTCTACTATACAATTTTGCCAAAAATTGCTGACTAAATTTATGGGTCATTGTGAGTTCCCTGTAATGTTTTCTGCGAACAGTAGGATGTGGATACTGCGCAAGACATGCTAAATTATACAATATATTAATTATATTATCCTTGCCAAGATGGAAAATGATCATCTGTCTCCTAAATACTTTATTGCCTGGCATGTATAACGATTCAGCTTTTTTGGAAACTTCATGTAGCATATTTCCTACAGCAGGCTGACCATGTATGTGCTCCAATGTTAATTTCATGGCCTTAGATTCTGATTACAGATGGACTGTACCTCTTCTAGGTTGTGGTTTTCTGTTTATATTTAATGTGATATTCAGGTGTTAAGCGAGCCCATGTGTAGGCTGATCATTAACAAAGTGACTGAAGTGACACAAGCAAACACTGAACTGGTGAGAAGACCATGTGGCTGACGCCCTCACTTGGTTGGTTAATATAAGAGTGTTGCTATGGGTGGAGAATACAGATGGCTGCAGAGGGCAGCCTCTGCTCTCCTGGTCTGTCTCCTTGCCTTCAGAACGCTCTCTGGCTGCAGCGAGTTTGCCCTCACGTACATGCTTGTGTCTATGCTCTGCCTCTGTTTACTCGCCTCTCCAATCTTGCTCGTGTCCTCTGTCATTACGTTATCAGCTTACGCTTATAGCTCTCAGTTGTTACCTAATGTCTCCGGCCTGAACTTACGCTTCTCGCTTTCTGTCATTGATGGAGATCACGTTATAGCCCAGCGCGCTTCCTCCGTTAACTGGTGTGTTTTTGTTACTCAAATGTCAGGCTAAAAAGGTTAACTAGTACTTGTGAGTGGAAAAGTCACCAGTCAGAGAATAAAATGGAATGGAATATTTGCTTTGCATTGAGGATTTGCAAATTAAAAAATACCCCGTGATCATGGTATACAGGTTGCAAGCATGTCCTACACTTGCAGCTTGCTGTAGTCCAGTGGCAGCACATGTTCCTTCTATTTGTAGTTTATAGGTTTTTCTGCTGTTGTGACTGTAGTCGCCTGTCCACATTTGCAAATTTAACATTTGCAGTTTTGATTGTTTGCAAGTTGGCCATAAATAATAAATTACAATATTATTTGGAGCTGCCTGAAAGGTTGCAGAAATATGCCAATGCCAAAATTATATAAACAATATTGAAAGAAGTCTGCGTGTGGTTCAGTGGTTCGTGCTGTTTCTTTATGCTGCTGAAGTTGGATATTCAAGTCCCAGCCAGTGCTAGACCAAACCTAAATGAGATGGATGCATCAAGAAAGGCGTCCAGTGTGAAAACCGATGCCAAGTTGATATGTGGATCATTAGGGACCAGCTGATCTGTTGTAGTGACCACCTCATGGGGACAACCAAGAAGGTGACTACTCCTGAAAGTGATTTGTGTCATATGAAGTCTTAAATATTGTCTTTTAATATTGCCAAGTGCATACCATGCCTTTAATATTAAAAGCATCTTTGTCTTGGCAAACAGCCTCACACGTGTTAGCTGTCTTTGTGATTGTGGAATCTGGTTTTTCTCATAGTCACTTTTTTCAGTGCTGCTGAAAGTGATCCCAAGAACAACAGGGCTGTGATGGCTCTCACACAAAAGGTGGAATTGTTAGATATGCTCCAAAGTGGGAAGTCTGTGAGTGCACAATAATACTGTTTGCTTAGGAATTGTTAATAGACTTTTTATGTTATCAGTCAGGCTAGCAGACTATCAGTTGAGGTTGTATTATTTGTGAATTTTCATATTTGCAGATGAGTTCTGCCCCTAACCCTTGCAAATGTGTATATATTTCTTTATAAATGCACTTTTATTATGAATAAATGCCACCCTCACACACTGAGCTAAAATGAAATTAAAAGTCCAAAAGTGACACATTAGGACATTGTTATTATTGGCTCTGCAAAGACTAATCATGGTAAAAGAATAGTGATGCTGTTCATTAGCTACATAAATTATACGTTTTGACTGATTTGTTTTAGTATTAATACACCTACAGGGTTGAAAGCATGTATATTATTCACTATACTCCAAGCTGCAATGCAGTTTCAAAGCCTGATGTACATTAGGAGGTGTATGTCTGAGTCAGCAGTATACAGCAGTCACGTTAGTCAGTAATTCACTGTTACTGCTTTAAACATTTGATCTATTTAACTTTTGTTCAACACATTTACATGGTTCTAGCATTTAATTATACATGTTTTTTAAAAGAATAGATATGGGTAAAACTGATAGCATCTGTTAGACTCTGCAATCAAACCTTTCCAGATAACCCAAAATGCTGGATTTTTGATCAACCAAGGAGGACACACATCACACCACTGTTCACATCTCTGCACTGGCTTCCTGTGGTGACCCGCATCAGGTTCACAGCTCTGACACTCACCTACAGAGTGGTCAAGTCAACAGCACGTCCCCCCCTGAGCACCCACATCAAGGTCTACAATCCCTCTCACCTACTGTGCTCAGCAACTGAATGGTGTCTAGTGGTCCCTGCACCACACAGCAGAATATCTTAATCAAAGACCTTCGGCTCAGTTGTCCCACAATAGTGCAAAGACTTACCTACCTTGCCACACTCAGCCGTCTCTCTCCCAATTTTCAAAAAACTCTTGAAGACAGAACTCTTCCACAGCTTCCTATATATTAAAAAAATAATAATAAAAAAAACCTCCTAGCCTGCACTGAACGTCTCACGAAACAAAAAGCATTTCTTCTTATGGCACTCAATGTGTAATGTCTGTTCGCTGACTTAGCTTTTTGCTTGCTTTGTACCGCAGTTGTAAGTCGCTTTGGATAAAAGCCATCTGCCAAATGACAATGTAATGTAAACACTCTGTATTTCATTGGGTGATGGGGTGTAAAGGCTTCAGTCAGGCTGGAGGAAGATGCATTTTCTGTAACGTGCCTTCAAATGCAGAATAACATTTATTAGAAGACTTGTGCTCCTCTAGAATGAGGAAACAGGCGAAGAAAATATCTGAAGGCCGCACACACTGAGGCCACCACCTGTTTGATCTTTTCCCCTCTGAAGGATGGAACAGAACACTGTCTACCAGAAACACCACACATAACAACCACTTCTTTCCCCAGGCTATTGCACTAATGATCAGTCACCCATCCAGCCATAATACCGCCAGCAATACTGTGCAATACTGTACACAGAACTGTTAATAATAATTGGTGCAGTGTACAGCAAACACACAGACATATTGCCATTGTCTGTGTCTTCTGCTAATACTTTACATGTTGTCTATTATTTCTATAACATTGTCTGCCATTATTTATAATTGTGCTGTATGTTAGCACTGAACACCATAGTGAAGTCAAATTCTTCATACGTGTCAGCATACTTGGTGAAAGGAAATGTGATTCTGACGATGGTCATTTCTGTCCAAAACTATCTTTCATATTTCAATTTCTGATGAGATATTTTATAGATGTCTGAAGCCCTGTTGTCATTCCAGTCCTTGTGTGTGTCCTACATCAATGACAGGGGAGCTACATGAAGATTCTGATGTCTCAGGTTGGCAGTATGATACTGACGACCAGCCCTGATGTCATAGCCTCCCCTGATCACTTTCACTGCCACACTCCCCCAGGTCTTAGTGTCTGACATGCGATTAAGTAGCTCAGCCAGTGGGTTTACATCACAAAGGCGAAAAAAATTTAAGCATCAGGTAAAACTAGAAAAGTGTACAGGTAAAATTTATAAAAAAAAAACAAATGCAAGCACAGAAATAAATGCTGAACAACTGCAGCTGACCCTCCAATAGTCTTCCACAAAACAGCAGCATAGAAGAAATGATGTGTTGTATAATTTATTGAAGCATAACATAAAACGTTGCCAAAATTTGTTTTCAGCTCAGTTCCACTCTGGTGCTGGAAAGCACATTTAAAAGGGCAAACAACGTTATTAAGTTACAACAGCAGGTTTAACTGTGTGTTTAACTGATTATCTACAGTAAATAACTGCAAGCAATAACAACATTTGCTGGCTTGCAGACATTTCATACTCATCATGTTCCACTGCAGAGATGTGCTAGGCTGACTGCCATTCATGTATGTATATAACACGCAACACGCACAGCACTGGGACGATTAATGCTTAACATGTTGTTTTCATAGATCCATTCAGGTAGCAGTTTTTTCTTGCTGTGGAAAAAAAGAAATGTGCCTCCTGTTAATCGCTGGATAAATGGAATAAATGCTTCAGTAATATATGTGTACCTCAAATAATTTCTTTGTCTTGGCTTTCATTCCTGTTTGGTACCAGAGCTAATTGTAGCTGGCTTATGATTAAATTGTCTCTCACACCACCCCCTTGGTCCCAGAGTGTTTTAGCTGTAAAAAAGGCCTTGCTAACTTGTGCTTTCTTCTCTTCACCAACCCTCTCTCTCTCTCTCTCTCTCTCTCTCTGCCTCTCTTTATCTTCCTCTCTCTGATGTTTGTCTCACAGACGGATGATGAAACTTTGGCATTATAGTGGAGGTCGGAGGTGCATGGCTGAGCTGTTTGGACGAGCTGCCAGGATGTAGATGGCGCTCTCCTTCAGGAATCCCTGCCAGTCCACCTGCCTGTGGGAACAGACAACACAGGGCCACACGGCCCACCGAGCAGCTCAACAATGTCATAGTGACGCATGCAGACAAAGGGAAGGTGGATTCCATATAGGCCATGCCTTCAAATGTAAAGTTTATCCTTCAGCTTTTATACGTGTCTATTGTGTCCTCCACAGTACAGTACCAAAGGATTATGGAATTGCAGAGAATCTCACATGTTAAATTCAGTTTCAATACATCAATTACCACAACACAAATAACATTATAGAAAAATTAAGTATGGAATGTGAAATTTAAAATTACCTTTTGTCATCTTTGCCTGCTGAGATCAAAGATTTCTCTCGACTCTTATCACTTCCAGAACTTGCCGGGCTATTCTCTGACATGGGTCCAACATGGCTGATGCTACAAGAAGGCCAATCATTTCAAAACCTTCACATATATGTTGTAATACACATTCATTACTTTTGTTAATAGGCTGCTCAGTGTAGTGTTGAAAGTAATCTGCAGATTTCGAGCCAGCTGTCCTAACATCACCGATCAATATGTCTTATTAATTCACCACTTAGCCACTAGTGCGGTCAGTTTAGAAAATTATGGACTCATACATAACTCTTGTAAAACATTGTACTGCTTAGGAACAACAGTGCATGCATGTACGGTATATTTACAAAGATCATGCAATGACCTCTATACTTATTTCTTTTCCTTTTTTTTGAAATACAAATTCCCCATACACTTTGAGTGTCTTTTTCTAAATATTTCAGCATTGCCAAGTCATTTTATATCAGTAACATATGATATGGACCACTGCAAAAATCGAAGCATAAATGAATGTTGGACCCTAAACAATTCCCCTAAAACATGACACAGCAGTTAACAATAACTGCCTAAGCAGTATACCACTGCAACCATATAAGGTTATATATGAAACAGTCACACATTAAAGTTCTATGTGATTATGACACCGGGCTCTGTTATTTTCAATATTACAGCAAGGGTTGAGAGGTACAAAACAGGTAAAAGAGATGAGCATGCTAGACTCATCCTTTAATTAATACTGTAGAAGACGGTATGGCTAGAATGTTAAAGGAAGCAATAAAACACTCGTTGGCACATTAGTGCCAGTTAACAAGAGAAATGCATGATCCAATGCTGTACACCAGTTCTCCAGGGACCACGGGCGAGCACTGCACTCAAGCCAGCATCTACGAGTGGGCTCTGGGATACATGCGCCCCGGCCAAAGCACTTAGCTTTCTTCAGCTGCTCATGCTTTGTTTTCTGAAGTACTCATCACAAGCCAAATGTCATATTTTATTCAAACAGCTGCAAAAAATATATATATAAATAAAAATTCAAGGGATGCTTGTAACATTCCAGGCAAATGAAATATCACCCACATTTCAAATAAATTTTAAAACGTATTTAGGAAAAAATATTAATCTTGATAGTGTGGGCTGGAGAGCCTTATACTCTGGAACAATGTTAATTGTTCACGTGAGTAGTTTTGAATCTGAGTAACGACGCATGGGGAATTAAAAATGAAAAGGAATAGGTTGTAAGGAGGACACACCCATGCAGGATGTCTTTTGTAAATTCGTTCTTACCTTAGGTTCGATATGGGTGAACACAATCCCATCAGTCTGTTAGGGAAGAGTACACACCACACATGTGGTAGTTCCATTGACTAGTTCGCTGTTTTTGGTGCACAACCCTCCCAGCTGTCTATTATACTGTATCATCAATGACACACTGTACTTCATGTCAACAGGTTTATAGAAGCTGCTGAGGAGAGCTGTGAGCAAATGGAGGTCACAGAATGACTGTGCAGATCCACCCACATGCTATGTGCTCATGGCTTTCTAACTACTGGAAAGTCAACCTATCAGGAGCTCTATTAAAAATAATTGTAAGCATTATGGAACCACTTTTCCTGGACTCTTTTTTATCCCTAACCAGTACATTTAGCTTCTGGTGTGTTTTAATTTAGAGTTTACCATCTGCCACCCCACAAGTGAATCACTGCACATGTAAATTCAATTTCGAATTACTGAGTGGGTGGTAAACTTCATCTTCTCTTTCAAGCCAATATTATCATGTAAGTAGATCTTGTATAAGGATGTATCCTAAACCTCCTCCTGCCATGCCTGGTCTTGTGGAGTCCCTATCCAGTTCATTTCACAAGTTGAATTAAGAAGAGTTAGAGACACCTGCTGATCGATGTTAATTAAAATAATTATTGCTAGGAGCAAAGGTGGCGTTAGCAAGTGATTTCATGTACTTGAAAATCCTTAATCATGTACCAAAATCCTTAACTGTCAAGTACAGAAAACATGTTTATTTTCTATAAATAGAGAATTACGTTTAGTGTCCATAACCTTTTCAGTTCCAAACTTAATTACCACTGGCACAAGTTCATCTAAGATTTCCTAATATCATCCTCTTAGTTAAAAGTGATTGCCGTTGCGCTGCACATTCTGTTTTAAGCAGGCAGTGTTTTGTTATTACAAAATCGTCAACCGTGAATAAATGTAAGATGCTGTTACTGACAGTTTAGAACAATTCCCTAAGATGCACCAATCCGTTATTCTCACCCAAGGACAGGTCTGAGATTGGGAATAGGATCCTTACAGTTAATTTTTATTTCCCACATACATCTTTGCCTGATTTTAATGGTAGCTGTAAATTATCTCTCTTTTCCTTTTCATCTTTACTAATTATCATTCTAAACTCCAGAATCTGCCCCCACTTGATGTGACCTTTTCACAGTTTATATGTTTTTTTGAAACAAGCCAGTAATTTATTCGCTTTCTCCTATAACACTCTTTCAGAAGATGTAATTAAAAACTGCTTAATGACACTCTTCTGTACCTTTCACTTGTGCATATATTTAACGATACAGTCATCCATTAAATTAATACAAAGAAAAATAATTTTATTTATAGATTTGTCTATTGCCGTTATGTATTTCAGTAAAGGCATATTGAAATCATAATCATGTTCAAATTGCCTTTGGCTACTGCATCACTATTTTGTAGTAAAAAATGTAAAAAGAAATTTCACTGACACATTTACTTCTCTTTCAAAAACAACACAGCACATTAATGTGAAAGTGATGTCCTAGAATGAAAAAAATTTTTAGTGGAAAATTATTATTATTTTAATCAGGATATGAATTTATTTTATGTTATACTTTATGGGTATGCTATTGTTAATCTAATCTAATCTAATCGAATCTAATTAATAAACAGTGTGAGACAACAAGGTTGGTACTGTTGTGTTGTACCAGATGAGCCTCATATTGGCAATCAATGCAAACAGCTAACCAGCAGTGTCAGGTTAAACTTTGCCTTACCTCACATTACAGGACTGCGACTCCTTGGTGTGTTTCTGGAACCAAGACTGTTGTGCTCTTCGGACCTCTCCACTAAGTACAAGGCCGTCATTGTCCTGATCCAAACTTAAGAACACCGAGCGTGCCCTGTCCCTCTCTTTTGCAGTCAGCAGCCGTACAAGAGAGTTCTGGAAAAGAGGATAATAAACAAATGATAATCATATGAGCAAGCCACATACTCTTACTAATGTGTACTGTGGAGGTCAATGACCTGGAATCTCAGGGCCATCAAATTTCATTAGACCAGAACTGAAATATTTAACTAGAAAAGATCATTTATCTTTATAGAGACTGGTGATCAGGTGTGTTGAATCTGCTGACCAAAGCAAGTCATTATCCCTACTACATACAGTACTTCTGAGCGGGCAGCACATACGCAAAATATTTTAATATATAAGTTTTTCCATTTAAAGCTCTGTAAAACCTTTTGTCTCATATCACCAGCATTTCGTAAAACAAGGATTCTCATCACTCAAGAGCACCGTTCATTTTTAAACAACAACACGACCCTCAGGACTCATTTGGAAAGTGCTAGGAAATGCTTTCACAGGGGTTTACTGTAATGTTGCCCACTACCTGTGAGCGGAGCTTGCTCAGAACTCCCAGAGATTCGTGGTACAGAAAGTCAGTCCACTCAATCTGGCCCTTCTTTTCATAGTCCAGGGCAGAGAACTGGGCCAGAACGTCCTCCTCCTGTTCATCTGTCAGGTCTCGCCCATGAAGCTGCTTGGACACAAAGTGTTTGTATTGCAGGACCTCGTCAGACACCAAGCAGGACTCTACAGAAGAGAGTGGGTAATGAGAGTCATTATCCACACCAGTGTGGGTTAGCAGAAACGTTAGGCAACAATTCTCAAGGGTAATAATCTCACTTAAAAATGAAAGCTCATTTTTAATTTGCACAAGAGAAATATCACACAAACCTCCATGTGAAATGTGATGTTATACAGTTCTCATTTACCGTGTAGTTAAGAATTAAGAATGGCATAAATAACAGCAATTACTACAAGTTATTGAAGCATGCCATTTATTATACATTAGGCACTGCATTGATTTACTTCAATTAAAAGAGAATAAGACTTCTGAACCACATGTCAACATTCAGATCAGCTTAGAGCCCTCTGGGAGCTTGTATGTGTATTTGTGTGTGTGTGTGTGTGTGTGTGTTTGTCTGTATGCATGTGTGTGCATGGATACATGTGATAAAATTCCTTGTTAAATATGCTAACCTGGAATGATCTTACATTGCTTGAAGGTCTCAGTGAGACTATACATCTCCTCCTCTGTTAGAAGCAGGTTGATGTTATCCTGAAGGATCATAAATAAATAAGACACATTGTAAGTAAGATTCCAACCCCACCTCCCCAAAAAAAAAACACCAAAGTGAAGCATGAAGTATAATGAACTATTTCTGCACAAATTTACAAATTTTAGAATGTTTTAATGCATTCATAAAACTAACTAAAGGGATTTTAAGATGACATGCATTTTGTTCTACATTTGCATTAATCAGATGTGGGACAAGCAGCAAGGACAGTAGGGAAGAGGAGGCATCTGGAAAGATATTCCATGACCTCTGACCCCTAAAGACCTTTCCACAAGCCAGATGTGGAGCTAGGGCTCCTGCTGCATGAGCACAAGCGGCTGTTGGAGCGAGATGTTTGAGGAGACCTCGTTCGTGTGGTGCCAGCAGCAGAGCTGGTGACATTGCAGCTGCAGTACTGTCTCACCATAATGTACTCTGAAGGTGCACACACCTTCACAACAACACATTACACTTCCCAATGCATGTTCTAGTAAACCAGATGCAGTGGCTCCCAGGGGGACACGAAAGCAGTAGTTTGGATGGGCCTCATCTGAGCTCTTTTGAGGTTCTGTTTAGGAGACACATTGGGGAGATTAGCCTGTTAGTCCTGACAGTGTGTGCAGGGCTGGGTAACCTTTATAGCCCTTCAATTGCTAGGTGTTCTATTACGTTACTGATTATCTTAAAATAGAGTCCCTGTTTTGGTCAGCTGGTGACTTGTTTATTTACAAAATGACATTGTGGGCTCACACTAAATCATTGGAATATTGTGTTAAGTCATATATAAGTACAGAATAGTTATAAATATATACACTGTGTTTTCTTGGCTGTATTTATGTACATAATCAAGTCTCATCACATAAATGAAAAAACACAGAAAAAAGAAAAAAAAATGCACAATATTCATTTAAATACCACACAAAATAAAAGAGCTATTTTAAGGTGTGTATACTACACTTCTGGCTCTACCAGCCATTTCACAATTTGCTCATTTTTATGGAAAAATACAAACAACAAAGAAAACTGCAACGAAAGACTGGAATCATAAAAGCTCCAATCTTTATCTGTACGTTTTGAAACTGCACAGCTTGGGCTGTTTATAGTTGGCTTGAATTATAAACAGGTGTTTTTAATCTTTACTACTTGCTCTAATTACATTTCAATCCTGTTTAGCGCTTACCCATTGTCGTCTATTGTACTTGAGAACTGAATTCATAATATTTGTTAATACATGTCATAGATTATAAAGAAACAAGAAAGATTGTTGGCAACTATAGGAAGAATGGATTCATGACAAAGTAATAAAACAAAGGAAACAAAGGATGTTGTCATCAAAAATGTTTTTGGTGAATCTAAATAAATGCAATGTGGACAAAAGACCACATTTATATGAATAAAATCAAACTATGTATGTTAGATTTTGTGGCATTAGTAATCGCACAAGACTAGCAAATATAGACAGATTATGCTGGTGAAAAACCATTTTTATCCCACAGACAGGATTGGGTGTTCTTAGCAGACTTTAGCATGTGACATCATTTATCTGAGTGGGCTTGTTGTGAGGCCACGCCCACTCGTTCTCTTGTCACTGTTTCTTGTTTCCCTGGTCATTCATTGTGAATATGTGCACCTGTGTTCTATTTCCTCTTGCCTTACTATACAGGTCTGATATTTTTCTTTGCCATTGCCTGGTACTGAAATCATGTTAGCGTGCTTAACTTGTGTGTGCTCTTGCAGGCTTATATTGGTTTTACTTCTCTTCGCAGCACCGTTGTTTTTCCAATGCTCGCCAGTTCCCTTGTCTTTGTGCCCATGTTTGGATTACCCATGGTGTTCTTTTCTCTACCCCTTTTTTGTAGTTCTAGTTCTGTTTTGTAAATAAATTCCGTCTGAGTATAGACCTTTACCTGCCTCAGTACCTGTCCTGTTCTCAGACGTGACTGTGAGTAGACCTTTACCTGCCTCGATACCTGTCCCTTTCTCAGACATGACTATGAGCAGACCTTTACCTGCCTCGATACCTGTCCCTGTTTCAGACATGACTGTGAATAGACCTTTACCTTCCTCATTATCTGTTCTGTTCTCAGACGTGATTGTGAGTAGACCTTTACCTGCCTCGATACCTGTCCCTGTTTCAGACATGACTGTGAGTAGACCTTTACCTGCCTCAGTACAGCTGTTCTGTTCCCAGATGTGACAGTCAAATCTAAATATGAAGACAGATTTTTTTTCTTTTAGACTTAGGTGACACCAGCTTCATTTTTTCATCAGTGTCATTGTGGAGAAAAATATAAATAAAATGATACTTTTTCAAATAGTTTTCTAACATTAAGCATGATTACATTGAAGGTTATCTTGAAGTCTCACTTGGTGCAGTCAGTTAAGCCCATGACATTTCATCAAGACAGCTGCAATGTGGAAATCAAATAATTGATACACAAATTATGAATCAGTGTACAAATTCTATAAGATTAATGTATTTTCATCCTCAGAACTATTTATTTGTATATTTCTTTATATGTTTGCAAAATACTGTCCTGGAGGACTGACAGAGCACTTTTAGCAGCAAGTTCATAGAAAATGTTGAGCCTTCTGCCCCTTTTTCAAGATAATTTTCACCATTTCGATCTTTCAACCTCACTACGTGACATATTACTCTGCAGGTTTCAGTTAATGCATTTTTAATAAAAAAAAGTGACGTAAATTATTCATTGAGCATATCCTCTGCACATGCTAAATTTAACTACCATGCTGTGCACCAAGAATGTCTAATTAAACAACTGTGCAAATCAACAACATAGGAGGAGGCACTTACATTAAAGACACTTGATCTAATGAGTTACTGTTAAAGTATATTAACACTTTGTTGTAATACTGTGTTATTTAATGAATCAGAAGTTTGGATGTACAGTACATCACTGGGGGAATGTGTACACTTTAAAGATTGCTTATGTTTGTACACCAAACACCAGTTGTCACTTGCATTCCTGTAACTAGGCTTTGTTTTTTGGAAGGCAAATGTAGAGCCCTGTGTTAAGCCTGCAATCTGCAATCCCTCAGGCAGGAGATACAGAAGCATAAAAAGCTGGACAAACAGGCTGAAAAATAGCTTCTGTCCATGGGCTGTCAGACTTATAAACACTACGTAAGAGGGACTTATACACAGACTTATACAGACCTTTTAGTAGCCGTGCAATATGTATGTGTGACAGTGATAAGTATGTGTGTTTACTTTTATTTTTTATTGTTTTTATGATTCTATTTATTGATTTTTTAAATATTATTTATTGTTTTTATTCTTTGCACTGTTTTGCACCAGCAGAGAGGCTCAACCAATTTCATTGTACACAGGATGTACAATGACAATAAAGGCTATTCTATTCTATTCTATCCCATCAAATCCCATCACTGAAAAAAACACAACAGCACCTAAATGAATAAAACATTAATTTCAAAACTATGGGTGAATAAAAAATAAATTAAAACATTTTCCAAAATACTGTTTTGGAAGTTAGGAAAATAAATTCTCCAATACATGTTGTAATAAATCATATCTGCTGTGCTGACAGCAACAGGGTTGGTTGGTTCCAGAGCTGCAGATGACCTATGTGTTAGAATATTTACTACAAGAAAAACTTATAAATCTAATGCAAAAGAAATTTAATAATAACCTACAGATGATTTTGGATGTAAAGTCATTCGAAATACAGAAAGTAAATAAAACTAAACGTTCCTGCGAAAGCAGACAACTTGGAATATAAATCAGTTTTTACAGTGAACAGATACGTCTCGCCTGTCACTTGAAGGCCCCTACGTGGCTGCCGTTTGCTTCGGCATTTTCCCCAGCAGAACAAAACGGAACCATTATTTTTGAGTCTTGTTCCTCAGCCACTCGCTCTGGGAATTGTTTGTGTATGCTGGCACGCGTTGGTTTTGTTCTAAAACCATTGTGGCATGTGCACTTATTAGTACATGAAAAACCACAATATATTAACTGTCTATGAAAAAAATGCCACTTGCCTCTCATTCTAACAGATGGACGTTTCCTGTGTAATATATACATTTAAAGCATATATACCTAAATATTTTACTTGATATACAATTTCAATTAAGTTATAAAACAAATTTGCCCCTGTCTCTAGAGCTTTGTCAATATTCAATAGCACTGATCCCATTAAATATTTAGCTAAACGTCTCATTAGACACACTTTCTGTATCTCAGGGACAGATGGTAAATGCACATCAGCAAACAGCTGTTAAAAAATGAATGGGCAGATGGATGAGTGCAGAGTTTGTGTGTCTGTCCAAAGGAGCACATATTAGGAGTTAATTGTGTGAAACAGACAGAAAAGGGGCACTAAACTGGAACACCCTTATGGCCCTTGCATCACCTATTTTCACTTTGCACACTGAGCTCATCGGCACTATAAATTTTGAGGATAAAATCACTGAGCAGATTAGCTTTCCTGCTGAGGCGCTCTGATTGAAAATGATTTAATCACTGGGGGGACAGACTGAAATGAGGACCACAAAAAAAAAAAAAATCCCAGCTGGAAGTAAATGAAAAGACCCCATTTCTTCACAGATACGGCGATGGAAAAGCGGCACTCGGCTCCGTTGCAGCCTGGCTACTCACGCAGGAGCGGCGTGCGTGCGGCGAGGACGGAACACGCAACAGGAGCGTGCCAGAGTCACTCACGCAGTAGTAGCAGCTCCAGCCCGTGGAGGTGTGCGCGGTCTCTCGCATCTCCTGCAGGGCATCCGTGCCCAGGTACCCCATCTCGCGCAGGCAGCCGTCGTGGAAGACCCGGGTGCACGTCCGGCACGGAAACAGGTCGTCCGCCGTCCACACCTCGCAAATTTCGCACATCTCATCGTTGACTGGCTGCAGGGGCATGGGGTTACAGCAGGGGTCAGGGCATACGCACTGCACACACATTATAGTGTATCCATGAGACTGTCCATTTATTGTCCAAAGCTTTTTGAAATTTACTAACTATTGTACAGTAATTTTCAGAATAGTGTGACAGCTTAGAGGCTTAGGTACCATTTTATAGCCTCTGCAATAATACTACAGTAATATTGGACTTAACAGTGAATGAATGCAGAGTTCATCTGTATATCCAAGCATGGATTCTCTTGTTTATTTCTTTTTGATAAGTCCTTATTCAGTTTCATTTTGACCAACTTAAATTCTGTTAAATGAAGCACAATGTATGGACGCAATTCCGGACACAATTCCAATCAGTGTAATGACTGGACATGTTTCCTTTCAGTATAAGGCTTGTTACAATTAATGTATAAATTAAACTCTATCTTCATAATAAAAGAATGAGTGGATGCTCTCCTCATGCAGTAAAGAGAACAGTTAATTATGTACAAAGAGAGAAAAAAAATCAACTTTCATTTTAACTCCAGAGCTTTATTGATTCCTATTATCAATCTTTAATAGTCTGCAGTGCATTATCGTGTTGGAATTTTTTTGAAAACAACAATTTACCCAGCATTCTTCAAAAAAGTCTCAATGGACATGAAGACTTTTAATTTTACTGCTGTCTCCCAAACTATTATAAATTAGTAAAAGATTTCATAGACTGAAATAAAAACATCTCATTGTTTGCTCTTGGAAAAAACAATTCCTGTCCATGACACCCCCCCCCCACACACACACACACATCTAACTGCCCACTTTCTGTGACATTTTTCCTGTGTTGTGTTTCCTTTGAAAGCCCTCCTGGGAAGGTATTGTCATTGTCCTCTCATAGCACCTAGTGTGGAGATATAAGGCATAAAGCCCCTGTGACCACTATGACACTGTCACCAAAAGGCAGAGATTTCCTATAAGTGGAGTGCTCTGTACAGCTGTATTGTGTTACCCTTCAGATCTGTGACAACTGGACTGGAGGACAAAAAAGATCTACAAAGTCGTTTTATAAATCAACACAAATCCCTACAATCTTATATCATTGCAATAACTCCTATACTCAGCAAAGCTTTCAGTGTTAATTTAACACTGACAGTGTTTAATGGGTTCATACTCACTCAGTATGGATGTATATAACCACTCACTAAATTATAAATTAAAGTTAAATTATCACTGACAGCTTTGCTGTGTATTCAAGAATCAACAGGAAAAAGCTTTTTCTTTTATCTGTACCTGCATATACATTATTATCAATACAAGATTAATAGCTAAATCAATGATACCAAGTTATGTGTACGTTCTACCATCTATGGTGGATTGTTTTTTCCTCCATTTGTTTTGACAAATGAGAATCTAACCATTAAAAGAGATTAAACAGTTAACTGCGCAATGCAAAATAAATTAGTTGTTTTATCCAGCACTTTGGGCACAGAAAATGCCAGCATGTGCACTATGTTAAGGTTTAATAAGGATAACTCATTTTGGTTATGTTCAATACACATAAATATTGTCAAGATGAGGCATGCTGTTCTATCTATTTATGATGACACCTTCCTCCAGCCTGCAGCTTTGATATTCTTTAGATACACTTAACTCTGCAGCTCTTAATCACTGGAGGACATTTGAAAACCTGTCATATGAAATGCCATCTTACAACATAATACTGACTTCAAGCATTAAAACGATGGCTGTTGTAGAAATTGGAGGATAATATGAAAATTTTGCAGCAGCACTAAAGCTCGCAAATACACTTTTGTTGAGTAGCAGTTAAGAAACTGAAGATGCAATCAAATGTGAAGAAGAGGTGGTGCCATGCAACTTATAAAAACGTCTTCATGAGTCATCGACCCTGAATGGCCAAACTGTGCAATTGTAAAATGTCTAATGAAGTATTTTTTATGGAAATAAATGATAACCTATTGTTAATACTGTCTGCTTTTCAGTTAATTCACAATTAAGTGGTTGAGTAAAAGCTGTCATGATTATATGTGACAAGCATTACCGGGGAGCATTCTCAAACAAACCAAATTAAACCTATATGAAACCAAACTTCAAGGTTCAGAAGTAAGACATGGATTCATATGTACTAAATAGGCTACACATGGGAACAGTGAGAGGAAAATATGAAAGATACTCAGAGGATGTATGATGTTCAGTTTGTAACTGCTCTCTTGTTTCCTAGTCCTAGACCCTTTCCAGGTCTGCCCACCTCTTCTCTCTGGCCCAATACTATTTCCACAGGCTGATCATCATTGGTGTCTCTCTTTGGCCGGACAAACGCAGGAGGGGTTAGCTGATGAGTTGCTTTATTCAGATCTTCAGGCTCCACCCCCTTTCCATCACGCAGCCGGGACCACGCCTCCTGGTTGACTTTGCAGTCTTCCTCCTTTGAGGAAGCTGAGGCCTCCTGAGATGTGGACGCCTTCTTGCTGTCTTCCTGCATCTTCCCTTCATCCTTCCCGGAGGAGGAGTCCACAGCAGAGAACCCGCAGGGGTTCTCCTCGGACTCTGCCGCGTTGTCAGGGCGACGGGCAGGGGGCGGGCGATCCTTCAGACCCTCTTTGAAAGCAGACACCACAGCATTGCACTTCTGCACCTTCTCCACCTGCTGCTTTTTGGACATCAGTACACCCATGTCTGAAAAGAAAAAAGATGAGATGTTTCAGCTCATTCTAAGACATTTGGGTGGAGCCCACAGCCACCAGTGGTCTCCATTCAGCTCAAGGAAAGAAGACAAGGTTAAAATATCATAAACGCTGACTGTTTGAATTTATTTTCAGAAATTAACCCAGTGTACAATACACCTTAATCACTCCAATAAAACGATAGCTATGCCAACCTTAATATGGGTTGAGGAACGCACTACATTACAAGCTCCAAACAGTGAATATCTATGGTTCCATTTCACCATGCAACATATGTCAGACCTGCAGGCAGTTTTAAAAACTGTGCATATGATTTTACTAGTTTAAAGAAGTGAGAACAATTTTTTTAATTGTTGCAAAAAACACGTGCATCGGCCACTGTCCAAGATTTCTTTTTAAACTTTGCAATTTAAATGTATTTTTTTAAAGTTATTTAGTGCAAATGCAGGAGATCAGAGCAGTTTAAAACCATTTAATTACTCAGAAAGTATTTGCAGGTGTTGAAACATTAGCAAAATAGCAAAATAGCAGACTGTGTGTTTAATAGGGGCTCATGCAGTTAAAGGTCAAAGCGATGCTCAGAGAAAGACAGCGCACGTGAGGAATGAGAAGCTATTCCATCAAAAGGCCCTCAAACACAATCATCTAAGAACCAGTGTTGAATGTCATGTACTCAAAAACCCAAAGGAATCAAAGGAAGACCAGTAAACTCTACACAGAGTAAGATGTTATTATTGTTATGAGTTAATCTGAAGGCATATGTAGTACCAAATTTAAAAAGAAAATTTTGATTGATACTTGATGTACTGTGATCAGTATTGATATATTGTCTTTCTTCCAACATAAACTCTTACAGTAGAAAATATATCTGTGTTTAAATCACCTCTGAGAGATCTACATATGCTTCAGCATGCAGATATGGCCTTATGTTGATGAAGTTACTGCATGCCACCCCATGAGGGTGTAAGTGACTTATTTTTGGTTTTGGACTGTTTGACGTCCAACAATCCAAAAATGACTCCATAAAAACTTGCATGTTTTGTATATAAAACAGACAAGTGGGGTCTTCTAGGTAACCATGCTGCGGTGTGTAGGTAACACCGTACACATAATGCTGTAGTCTTCATATGTTCACACAGCTGCATGTGGAATGTGTTTCAGGGTAACCTAAATGCCTGGAAGGGGACATTAAAAGTCCATGCCTTGATCTACATATATCTAGGTCAGCATTCATCAGGGCATTGAATGGGACCCTTTGGCTCATAGGCAGTGATGTGAAGGCTCCTCCAACTATGCATGTTCACTCGACACCATGCACCCGGCTTATGTGACCTAGCATGCCAATGGCACCAGAGCTTCTAGCACATTCTCCATGGGAGGCTTATCACATTTTCTGCTCGAGAACCTCCTCCTGTGGAGACACAGG
Source organism: Chitala chitala (assembly GCA_025773905.1). Taxonomy (NCBI): domain Eukaryota; kingdom Metazoa; phylum Chordata; class Actinopteri; order Osteoglossiformes; family Notopteridae; genus Chitala; species Chitala chitala. The sequence goes on from JABJVR010048333.1 coordinate 60,143, forward strand.
AACAGAATTTGTTAAGCTGCCTCAGCTGTCCTCATGGAGAGCTCTCAGAAGAATGCAGTGCACTGAAAAAGAATTTCCCAGACGCACGAGTGGCCAAAATATGTTGGCCAATACTTAACAGAGCACATAGCACAAGAGAGAAGGTCCAGTATGATCTAAAGTCTGTCTGATGTCACATAAAATGAAATAAAATAACAAAGCATTCTCACATAAAATATTTTTAGTTAGTTTGGAATTGGTTACTAACCTCAACAGATTTAAAAGCATAAATTGTACGCTCTGCATATGAACGTAAGGGATATTCAGGTTAGACCATGTTGGAATGTGCAGTGTTACTGCCTATAACAGCAGTAACACAAAAATTAGTTGCAACAGGTGAATACAACATGCAGCCATGGTAAACATTATACCTGCAGATGTAACTGGTATAACTGCAAAAGCCTCTCTGCGGTGTTGTTGCTAGTTTATTTAAATTCCCCTTTTTGTTTGCACAAAATAAAACTCCCTTTTCATTGTTATGATGTTGGGGGCAGAGGACCAGCCATGGGAGAAGATATATTCACAGAAATACAGTTTGTTTGCAATCTAGAAAGAAACAAAAATACAAACGTACAACACAACAGCATGCAATACAAACTCGAGAAGCCAGGAGACTTGAACAGAAGCTCACTGAGCAAAGCCTTAGAGACGGGAACAAAATAAACTTGATGACACAACAAAGAGTAATATTAAAAATCAGGGAGAAGTAATGAAATCAGCAAACAAAAATTTCTGTGATTACCATCCTTACCGCTTTATTACCAGTCAATGCCTTTGTCTCTAATAGATCAGAAGAAGCCTTCATCATGTAGTGATCCAGGCCCAGCTCAGGTTTGCATTTTTTTGGCTGTACAGCAAACAATACAGCCAGTGCATATAGTTATAAATAGAAAACAAAATAATAGCATCCAACCTTAATTTTCCTAAAGAAAGTCTTTCCCAGGAAGCTTAGAAGCTCCACTTGATCAGAGCATAGTCCACGCGCTCACTGGGACCTTCCTGTCGATCTGTATTCAGAGACTCTGTCAGGTGTGGAGTTTTGTAGGATCTTTTCACATGCAAATTCTGAGCACAGAAGCTTAATGCAGTCCTCCACAAGCGTTCAATATCTCTGAGTCGGCTCTATTACAAAAGGAATAACAGTTAAGAAGCTGTAACATATCAGCAGCTCTTCTGATGCCCTGATGATCTACATTATATGTACAGAGGCTATCTGGTAATTGTGTCTTTGCATCAGCTCCTAGAGGCATTTGGAAGTCCCCTAATTCCCCTGCCTAGGACTGGAGCTGAGAAAGAGACACTGTCTTGTTCAACTGGACTCAGCCACTTCACAGCATAGAGCTTCCCTCGGGCAGATTTTGAAGGCATGTGAGACTTGCATTACGTATACAATGCAAAACAAATTGCTTCATGTGAAAGGTAATCAGGATCTGGAAATGTTCAATTCTCAACATCTTTCCCTGTGAACACTGAGAGCTTGGTGTGATTTTGCAAAGATTGTGATAATGTGGTTGGTATTGTGCTCAATTCTCACTAATAATAATTGCTATGATACAAATGCTAACTCCTCAGAGCAATGACTTCAGATGCTGAGATACGCAATTTAAAATCTTCCACAAATCTTCCACCGTTACAAACATGTTGCAGTCAAAGAAAGTGCACGTGTCTGATATATTGTTCTGAGCCATAAACAATGTCGAACATTTATTTTCCACATTCTAACATTCCAAATACAAGTTCGTTGCCAAACAGTTATATTTTTAAATACTTTGCATCTTAATGTGTGGTGCATTCATCTGAATTCATACCTCATCGAATTCAGGATTTTATGAATCAAGGCAAATAACTGTATGCACATATATTAAAAGTGCCACAAACACTCAGTTATAGCAAATCCTTGACAGCCATAAATGACGTGGTAACATACTATAGAGTTTTTATTGCAGTGGCCCTGAGCTCTGTGTGTAATAAGAACCCCCTCAGCAGGACTTGGATTTGCATAGTCACAATGTAGCAGAGAGGAGGATCAGTCCAACAGGCTCACATGAACATTCATCACATGACAGAATTACACTGTCAAAACGGGCTCTTTAAAAGCACTACAAGTACCAGTCTCAGGACCGTACATATTTCTTCACAGCTAATAGCCCATTACAGCAAAGGTATGTAGCTTGTAATAAACTGCTAACAATTAAACTACAGGTGAACCCAGAAACATAATTCATGTGTAGTTAGTTGTCATTTTATATAACTGAGCAAAAGCCATGTCATTTGTTAGCTATGTCTGGTCATTTCCACATACTGAGGTTTACCCATGTGGCACAACTACTGTGTAATTGTATCTTACTTATTATCATGAGACTTATCACATATTATGGTATTGTATTAATATTTAAATACATAATGCGTTCAAGGCGGCACGGTGGCGTGGTGGTTAGCACTGTCACCGTGCACCTCCAGGCCTGGGGTTCAATTCCCACCTTGGGTCTGTGTGTGTGGAGTTTGCATGTTCTCCCTGTGCTT